>JAVTVY010041485.1:0-179029 GCA_036873755.1 Hanleya hanleyi | reverse complement strand
TGTGTCTGCAGCAACACAATGCTCAACACACGGCATTACTGGGAGACGCACCGAAATTTGTGTGTGCAGCAATACAATGCTCAACATACGGCATTACTGGGAGACGCACCGAGATTTATCTCTGCAGCAATACAATGCTCCACACACGTCATTACTGGGAGACGCACCGAGATTTGTCTCTGCAGCAATACAATGCCCAACACACAGCATTACTGGGAGACGCACCGAGATTTGTGTCTGCAGCAACACAATGCTCAACACACGGCATTACTGGGAGACGCACCGAGATTTGTGTGTGCAGCAATACAATGCTCAACATACGGCATTACTGGGAGACGCACCGAGATTTATCTCTGCAGCAATACAATGCTCCACACACGGCATTACTGGGAGACGCACCGAGATTTGTCTCTGCAGCAATACAATGCTCAACACACGGCATTACTGGGAGACGCACCAAGATTCGTCTCTGCAGCAATACAATGCCCAACATACGGCATTACTGCGAGACGCACCGAGATTTGTCTCTGCAGCAATACAATGCTCAACACACGGCATTACTGGGAGACGCACCGAGATTTGTCTCTGCAGCAATACAATGCTCCACACACGGCATTACTGCGAGACGCACCGAGATTTGTCTCTGCAGCAATACAATGCTCCACACACGGCATTACTGGGAGACGCACCGAGATTTCTGCCTGCAGCCATATAATGCCCCACACACGGCATTACTGGGAGACGCACCGAGATTTCTGCCTGCAGCCATATACTGCCCGACATAAGGCATTACTGGGAGACGGACCAAGATTGGTATCTGCAGCAATACAATGCTCCACACACGGCATTACTGGGAGACGCACCGAGATTTGTCTCTGCAGCAATACAATGCTCCACACACGGCATTACTGGGAGACGCACCGAGATTTCTGCCTGCAGCCATATACTGCCCGACATAAGGCATTACTGGGAGACGCACCAAGATTGGTATCTGCAGCAATACAATGCTCCACACACGGCATTACTGGGAGACGCACCGAGATTTGTGTCTGCAGCAACACAATGCTCAACACACGGCATTACTGGGAGACGCACCGAGATTCGTCTCTGTAGCAATACAATGCTCCACACACGGCATTACAGGGAGACGCACCGAGATTTATGTCTGCAGCAACACAATGCTCAACACACGGCATTACTGCGAGACGCACCGAGATTTGTGTGTGCAGCAATACAATGATAAATTATTGGGAAAATAATTCGTGCTCAACACACGGCATTACTGCGAGACCCACCGAGATTTGTGTGTGCAGCAATACAATGATAAATTATTGGGAAAATAATTCGCGCTAAATACTTGTATTGTGTGCCATTTATGTGTTACTGGAAATTACAATAAGCAAATAGAAAAACAACAACAGCACGCTAACTTATGGCATTTGAAAAAAATGATCCTATTTTATGTTACTGCTGTGTAAATATTATGGTCGCAGTTTGAATAGGCGAAAAGTACTGTGCAGAGTTGTGTCCCTTGATTACTGCGAGGCGCACTCCTGCATGGGAGACGCACCGCTACTGCCAGACGCACCGGCTGCAAGCTGCAGTCATCCCTTATTCGAGTATGCCGTGCAGCGCGTTCCCCCACACCGCCCTACACATGCCCCCTCATACCAATGACGCATAGCCATCGGCAATTCCCCATTATATCTTCTTTACATATATAGCCATATCATCTAACCTTGATCAGTCTTAATCCTCTTAATCGTCTCTATATATTCACCAATTATTCCACCCATTTCTCTTCATTTTCCCCAATAAAATACCCCAATATCTCCCGTCATTATGCCTATTTCCCGAAATCATAAATCCAGTGCCATGGAAATTTCACCCAGTATTTCTCATTTTCCTCAATTCAATATCCCACTATATTTCCCTTATACAGAGTATGCCGTGCAATGCGTTCCCCCACACCGCCCTACACCTGCTCGCTCATACCAATGACGCATAACCATCGGTAATTCGCCATTATATTTTCTTTACATCTGTATCCATATCATCCAACATCGATCAGGTCCCCAGTCTTCCGTCTATTTCTCTTAATCATCTCTATATATTCACCAATTATTTCACCCATTTCTCTTCATTTTCCCCAATAAAATACCCCAATATTTCCCGTCATTTTGCCTATTTCCGGAGATCATAAATCCAGTGCCATGTAAATATCACCCAGTATTTCTCATTTTCCTCCATGCAATATCCCACTATTTTCCCTTTACTGTGCCTATTCACCTAATGTCATAAAATACACTGCCTTATATACACCTGTGCTTTCCCCAAGGATTTTCACTTGTTATTCTCTATTATCCCAGTAAATTCCCTCATTGTACACTCTCTAAAAAAACTTGAGTGAGCTGTTCCACTCAAGTTTGAGTGAAATGTACCTGTTCACTCAAACTTGAGTTACTTTTCACTCAACTTGAGTTACTTTTCAAGTTGAGTGAACTTGAGTGGGATCAATTTCCACTCTTAGGCTTGAGTGAATGTCACTCAAGTTGAGTGAAAAGTAACTCAAGTTGAGTGAAAAGTAACTCAAGTTGAGTGAAAATCTCACTCAAGTATTGAGTGGGATCACTTTCCACTCTTACTTGAGTGAAATTTCACTCAACTTTTTTTAGAGAGCATATTCACACCCATGCTTCCCACCGTCTTCTGTGATCAACTCTCTTGATATTTCCCTTATTTTCCACGATCAAATATGCCCGTATATCCCCTCGTGCCCATTCCCGCAGGATAATATAATCCAATGCCATAGCTTCCATCATCCAGCATTCCCAGGCTCTAGCCTATGTGCATGTATGTTCCCTTGTGTCAATGGTAAATATGTACCAGCGGATGCACGAAGCTTATTATTCACTGTTTGTAGGGTACCACAGGCCCGCAAAACAAGAGTTTTTTGGGGGGGGGGGGTTGTGGGCGGTGGCACTTGGGAGAAGTGTATACCCCCTATTGTCTGATGTCAAAGTGGGGGCTAATTGCGGCGCGCAGCTTTTCTGCGCATGGCTCTCGCCCAATTAACAGCCTCCGTTACTAAATGAAGCGAAATTGTTGAGATTACCGAATGGGGCCGATGATTTCCGAAAAGCTCAGCGTAACTTCGGTGAGCCAATCAACATAGGCGTTGTATATCGACGAGAACGAACAGCGACAAATCTTTGAGGGGCGTCCTGTTTAAAAAAACCGGACTAGTATTTGTGATCTGTCAGTTAATTTCCATAATGAACGAGCAAGTAAATGCACTTTGAGCCCTAGGATTTACTGCCACATATCTTGGACCTGGCGATTGCAACAGAGAAAAACTACAGGAGGGACCTTATTCATTTGTATTCTCAAGCCTCGAATTACTGTTAAACCAGGAAGAGAACCGCGATTTGCTAATTAAACACGGAAAAACCACGGCGGCTATTGTCGCCGACGAGGCATAAACAGGTAAATTATGTTAATAAAATAATAATAATAATAATAAATAATAATATAAATTTTAAATATAATACTGAAAATTGTGATAATACTGTTATTATCATTTCTTAATTCAAAGTCAATATATTTGATAAACATTTTTTAGTTTGATCAAATTTAAATAAGTTTTATAAAAAATTGCCATTTGAAAAAAACCTGAATCATTATTAAATTAAATCACAGTTGCACAGTTGCTAAATTGAAGTCCGTTATTTTCAGACAAAATCTTTATATTATTTTTGGTTATAACCAGGGAAACACATTTAACTGCAGATATCTTATTATTTAATATTTAGTACTGTGAGGAAATTAGGCCAATGATGTGTTCCGATGCATATTTCTCGTTTACCTCCTTCACTGATTGTTTACATTACTTACTTGTTGCACATAAATACATAATAATATATACCTCGCTGAAGTTCAGATAAGTAATTTTGGCTGAGTAACTTTTCAATACAATATTTTGTGTTGACGTTGATTTGTGTTGTTACCCTCCCTCACTGAGTTAAAGACCGGCGACATGAAACACAGATATCATTCAATACACATGGCCATAATATAATTTTCTGAAAGACGCACGGTTGCTTGATCCATTTTCCAGGGTCATTATCAATTAATGCTTTCCATTAGCTCTCAGCGTGAATCGGAATGCCAGCCTGTCAAATGTTGCTTACAATATGACCGCCCGACGCAATGCGGCTGCGCGCCAGGCAATTGAATAGGGGTGAAGTCAGAGTCTTGTTTACCGACGGTTTGGAGGTTACCAACTCTGACGTTGGGAGAATGGAGTATGAGGGCTATAGGTCGGCCCCAGTCACCTCCAGCGAGGGTTTTAGATAATTTTATTACGAATCACCCGTCTCTGAAACTGCCGTACATCTAATCTCCATCCCCTCCTGCGCACTATTTTAAAATCTTGCGCACCATTGTGAAATAGTGACGCATATATCGCCGTCTGAATTTTCCAGTCGAAAACTTCAACTCTCTACGCGCCATGTTGGTGACGTCACGGTATATGTGTGCTGGCCGTTTGCAATTGAACATGGCGCGTATAAAGTGGACGTTGTCGACTGAAAATTTCAGACGGCGATATATTCGTTACTATTTCACAATAGTGACCAAGATTTTAAAATAGTGCGCAGGAGGGGATAGAGATTAGATGTACGGCAGTTTCAGAGGTGGGTGATTCGTAATAAAATTATCTAAAACCCTCGCTGGAGGTGACTGGGGCCGACCTATAGCCCTCATACTCGTGAGGGCTATATATTAGGCCCTATTTAGCTAAGTTCAAGTATTATCGGCATGTTCCATCTTTTCTTAGATGGCTAATCACAGCGGCTGTATTATCTAGTCCTTTTGCAGCCGACACACTTGGCTAATCGAACTGCGCGCACCTGTGCATTTTCCACGATAAATGGAGGAAAAGCTGATGCGGACTATCTGTGACAGGTTCAATGTTCAGTTTAGTGGATCACCAGAAATTAGCTATAGCAACATTTCGATTACTTTTCCAATCTGCATAATACCTCTGTTGACCTAGCGTTAAGAAGAATTATATGGAGATTATTTCCCCTGTTTATCTGGACAGAGCATATGAAAAGTAGTTCGCTCATGTGCAAAAACTGAAGGAGTTGTTCGGCCGGATTCAAACTGAACTGTGCGTACGTGGGTTTTCCCCTATACGTCATAGCAACGTAGTAAAGGTCAACTTTCGCTATTGGAGGCAGGGATGATAAATGAGCCTGTGAAATGGAGCATGCGCTGGAGGATGGACAACAGGGTCGATCGACTGGCAGAAGGGGAGATAACCCTGTTTGGAGGTTGTGAATGAGCCTGTGAAATGGAGCATGCGCTGTGGGGAGGATGCCGTAATATATTATCGATCGAGTATGGATAAATCGGGCAGACAATATTTTGCTTTTTACTCTTTTTCTTTAGTTAGCCAATTAATTCAACCTGTAACCATCTCGGTCATCTATAGATACGCGGTCATTCGCAACTTCTCGGGGATCTCCGGTTTGAGATGCAACTTCTCGGGGATCTCCGGTTTGAGATGCAACTTCTCGGGGATCTCCGGTTTGAGATGTCCCTCGAAGGCCATTGACGCCATATTGAACTAGAGCGTGGTCACGTGTGTTTCGGTCTGTCAGGGGCAAGACGGTACATCTTCAGAAAATTTATGACCTATACCAGGTTCTTAGCGTGACATGTACTTGATCAGGGCAAGGCAGTTGCAGCAATTCTGTTCTTCATTCATTACATAGTACTGTTCACACGCCCTATGATATGTACTTTTGTTGCTATCATTATGCAAGTTTTGTTGTTAAAAAAATAAAACTGAACGTTGAACTTTATTTATGGCCTACTCGTTTGAAGCAGCAGACATAAATTTAGTTGACCTTGATTCTGCATTGAAGATCAACCATTGAAACGCGGAAAACAACGAATTACGTCAATTATACCGTATTTTCGACTGCATGTTGTCTGATCGTACTATTCTTGTTTATCTGGTGATGCTAAACAATAATGATCTTGTGATCTTTGGGTTAGGTCATAAATTTTCTGAAGATGTACCATTTTGCCTGTCAGGGAACTGTCAGTGACGTCACGGGAATTATATCTTGCCAATACGTGGCGTGTGTACCATTTAAACTGATGGTTTTCTATTGAAACGTGCTTCGAATGAAAAGAATAAACCGTTTTTAGAATATCTGACGTAAATCAGAGACTCACAGGGAAATATTTGCTGGTCGGGGATTAAGGCTTCCGCGAGAGTGATTGGGCTTCGGAGCCATGCGTATTAAACCGTTCCGGCGCGTCACATCTGGAGATTCATAGGAAATTCATGTTGTCGTCCCCCGAGCGTAGAATCAGTGTCCTTCGTAGATTTCCGCTCGGGAGTTCCGAATGATACGCGGTAAGACTGACCCTGGGGTCGTGTGTGTCCATTTCAGACTACTTTCGGCAACTGCTAGAGGGGATTTCCAGAAATCAATACCACGTGACTTCGTCAGCCAATCAGCTAAAGTCTACCGACGTAACCGCAACGTAACGCGCCATTTTCGAGTCATGTGATGATCTACTTGTTCAAAATTACAGATCTACCACACCTCTTGGATGATACGAAAGTTATTCATACCTATATATTTTGTACGCCCAGGCAATATCTGTTTCCGGGGTATGTATGAAAACCTGTAATTTATCAGAGTTTTCGAGTCTGTTCTCCGCCGGATGAAGGCCGAACAGAATCCGGTAAAACACCGGATATCGCTCCGCGATAATGGAGACACACGATTCGCAAGCCATCTTATGGATGGCGAAGTGTACGCAAATGCCAATTAATTAAGTTAACGTAAGGTAATTGTGGTGCGATTTCCAAGTCAAAATAACAGCGATGGCTGCTATAATGAAATAGAGGTCCGTAATCCGTACGCAATATAACCATTGGGATCCGCATTTTTGCATAGCCCTAAATAATTTAGAAGATGGATGCGCCCATGGAACAACAACATGGTTCAGAAGTTGCTGTTATTTTTGAGAAAAGTCTGCATCCAGCAGTGTTGTTACTTGGCATTGGGGTCAGTCAATAAAACGAGATATGCCACTAAGTTCTCCAGATCATCTCCGCTGCAAGTTTGATCAACGACCACAATGAATCTAGTATTTTCATGTTGGGTCCTGGCTTCTCGCGCAACAACAACAAGAACCACTGGTTCTGGTATCCGACAGATCGGATGTTGTTTAATTTGCATACGCGGAATCAAAACAAACAGCCCATGCTTTTACCCTAATGCGCATATATTAGAGAGCAATCCACCGAAAAGAACGAAAGTGTTGAATGAAAATATTTCATTATTGTCGAATAAGACAGCCCCAGGGTTTACTGTTCATTTGATGAGATGTGTAAACAATCAGGCTAGACCGGCTATTCCATTTCCCTTGGCCCTACATCTACATCAGCAGTTTGTTAGATTGCCAGGCATTAAAGAAAAATCCAACGAGGAAGGTGTGACATTGCTAGAGCATTTGCATAACTCTGGTGAACCAAAGGAAGCAGCGTTAAAACAGATGAACGTTCACGAATTGATATCTCTCCTGTATGTGGGAAGTGATGCCAAGTGCCGCTATGCTAAATCTAGCTGGTATGATATCACGAACCTCTCTGTTCAACATGAACTTTGCCATAGTGTTGAACATGAACTTTGCCGTAGGATGAATAGCACAGACTTGAAATCATTGCTGTCCGCAGCCAGTGCAATATTCTACAGCCAGTCTGAAACATTTAAGTTCCTCGGGTATTTGTTTGACCACATCTTAGCAAATTTTGAAGTGCTTTCCTTCTCAGCACAAGATATCACTTCCATTATGTTTTTCGTATACCTGTCGGGACATGCTCCTGAGGGACTATTGTTAAAAATAGAAGCACACCTTGTGAACAACCTGGAAAAATTCAACTTGAATCAAGTAGGGTTTATCTGCCTTGGATTCTTCCGTGCCAACACATGCATCACTAATGTTTCGCTGCTGGAGAACATTGCTGGGAAGTTGTTGAAAAATTATGAGCATGTACACCCCAACAATGTAACAAACATTCTGAAGACTTTCCGACATTCAGGGTTTGCTAAACAAACATTTCTTCTTGAACTGGCACAAACCCTCGCCAACAGGAAACTGGAAAACATGTATAGTCTCAACCAAATTATGCACTTAGCTATGTTGTTTGCCTCTCCCAAGTTTTACCATGAAAGTTTGCTCAGTGCCATGGTGCTTCAAACTAAGAGACTCATAAATAAGATCCCACCTTCAAAGGTCAGAACTAAAGACTTGGGCAGACTAATCTGGGCCTTTGGCACTTTTAACTATTATGATGAAGAGTTAATCAAGACATTAGTTGTTCCAATCTTCAATCATCATCAGTCTACATCTGGAGAAACCTACCCAGAATCCTTCGTTGATGTTGCCATGGGGATGGCATACTTCGGTGTATACTCGGATGATATTGTTGACGTAATCCTATCCCAGGAGGTGGCAGTTAAACTCCGGGGTGAGAGAACATCTGGTATTCCCATTCTTCACTGTGTGTGTAATAACTGTGCAACCTATACACGTAATATTTGAGTATGGAATAATTCTTTGCCAATTTCCAATTCTTTTTGGTCTGTGTTCAAAAATAAAAGATACTTGTACCGAAAATATGCAATTAAGTTTGAAATGCTCTGAGCATCATAAAATATGTCGAAGTGGAGGAGAGTTTGGTAAGCAATGATATAGGTTAACTATTTCATTGAAAGTTCTCCCATGATAAATAAGGATGAAATCCATAAAATGTAGGAAATTCTAATTACGGTAATTCCCCTAATAATTCGATCACCGGAAGTGCAACGAAAATAGTCTATATCTTGGAATATTCTTGATGGCAACAGCTACCAATTGTCACATTTTGTCATTATGGCTTTTCTTCAATTTGAATGAAGAGTGGGAATGTAAATTTTTCTCTGTATTTAAATAACAGAGTTGAAAAGTGAACTTCCTGTGATTGAATTATTAGGGGAATTACTGTACGGTACCAGCAAAGTGCTGTATATTTAATCAGTAGTTTCTGTTTTGTCGAAAGCATTTAATCTGTACTTTTCAAATATGACCAAAGTTGAATTTATTTATGCTTGTTAATGTAATACCGTACAAGTATTCTTCTTTTTCGGCAGATCACCCTTACCTGGAGAAGAACTTTCAGTTACTCTTTCTGAACAACTCTCTGAAGATAGAACACCCAGACTACACCGGAGACCTGCTGTCAAAGGTATCAAGTGGGGCTTGTCACAAGGTTGTATTGTCCATGTTAACATTAGACTGATTCAGATTCATTGTTCAGTGGATAATGAGGAGGAGGTTGATGGTTTTATTTAAAGGTGTTCCCGAGACGTATTCTGTTGTCAGTATGAAATGCAGACCTGTAGACTGATAACTGGCTTTGACCGACAGTTTTGAGATACTTATGATGGAAAATTAGCCCTTATCATGGACAATTAGTCCTTTTGCAGGATGATGGTGACATCAAAACCACCCCTTTTGTGCCTGTCGATTCGAGTTTCGAATCTGATTTGATGTAAGCTCACGATCTTCAGCATGACTTCTTTAAAACATTAAGAGCCTCAGTTCCAATACATCAGCGAAATATGGGAAATGATGATCAGTCGATGTTAACATGATAACTAGAATCAACAGATCTGGCCTGGGCAGATATACATTTACCAAACAGGCTTTCAACGGCTTGCCATGAGGAAATTGCAGGCCAGCAATAAGCTGCTCTCCTGAATTAGATTTCAATGCCAGTATGCAAGCAGTTGACAAAACTTCCATGTCAAAGAATGTAAATTTGGAGGATTCGCCTCGATAATATGTCACGGCGAGGTCTGCCAATCCTCAATCGAGGGCTGCAGGTCTTGCTAAATTTTGTTTTCAGTTCAAAATATCAAAGAATGAATTTTTTTGAAGAAAGTACATCTTTATCCAAATTAACTTAGAAATCTGCTGAATCATTGTGCCAGTAGAAAATGGGTGAATATATTGTTATAATTATTATATTCAGACAAATTGTTCATGAGTTCATAGATGAAGATGCAAAATATATTTTTTTTAAACAGACTTTTGTGAAAACACTTCCTGCTAAAGCCTATGGTGATATGGACAAAGAGATGACATTTCGCAAGGGTTTGAATACCACCTACCTCACATTGATCAAACTTCTAGGACAGGAATGTGTGGTGTGTCATTTCATACTGCCACACTTTCACACAGCCGGTAAATCAGGGCATGCATTTACCATACAACTTTGTTAGACCACCGGGCTGGTAGATTTCATTATACAAAGCTAAAATTCTTTATAACAAGCCAGTTGGGCTGGTTAGCTAGTTCTAGAATTAAATTCAGTCAGCCAAGTTCTAAATTCAGCCAAGTTCTGTAAGTAAGTGAATCATCACGGGCAGACAACTCAATTCTTCAGTCCTGAGAAGAAGGTGTATTGGCATGGGGCTGAAAAAGGGGGGAAATGTTTGGGTTCAATGTTCATCGAAGTCTGGATGAGAGAGGGGGTTAAGAAAATTTACTTTGGGGTGAATGTTTTCTGATTTTGAGGCATTCATAGCAGTTAGGTGTGCCTTGCATTTAATACATTGACTATATACATTTCAGAAGTGACTAGCAATGGTGTAAACATGGTAAATGACTTCCTGGTCACAAATTGAATTGTGAATATATCTTTCCAGCATTAGTGTAAATATAACACTCTAATGATGGACATAGACGGCTGCAGAATGAGGCATGTTCAGGCTATCTTCTAATGTGAATCTTTGACTGTTTCAATCCCTTTATTCCTGTATTACTATGTTAGGAAATATAAATGTTGCATATCACTGTTTTTTTAGATATTGAAATTAATATCGATGAAAATAACCGACCAGTCCCGGTAAGACCGAGCTCTGTATAAATGTTGCATATCACTGTTTTTTTAGATATTGAAATTAATATCGATGAAAATAACCGACCAGTCCCGGTAAGACCGAGCTCTGATATAGAGGAACAGCTTCACGAAAGGTCTACAAATCAATGTACAAGGTGACATCTGTTGTTTTATTTATTATGATGTAGTGAAAATAATAAAACTACAGGGGAGGACTAGTAAAACGCGATTTGGAGTCACATTTAGCGGCAGATAACTCTTTTGAAGATTTCCTGGTTATCTCCCCTGATTCGAACATTTCTGCCCCTGAATGTGACTCCAAATCCCCTTCAGTTACTTCAATGTTAATTGACATCTCCGGCCATGACCGAGAATCTCCATGCACAGGGGGCAAATGTCACTCAGTCAGTTCAATGCTAATTGGCATCTCTGGGAATGTCCTTCATGGCCTATGCATTGAGAGAAGGGGAATCCCCATGCATAGTCATACATGCAGCGAAAGAAGAGGAAATTGCGCTGGACCTGGTGGGAGTTGAACCCGCACTGCACGCACCAAAGGCTGGCATGTTACCCATTGAGCAATGAGTCCGTACTACATAGATACAGTCCTATTATCATAATCACATAGATACAGTCTTGTTATCATAACCACATAGAAACAGTCCTATTATCATAACCACATATACAGTCCTGTTATCATAACCACATAGATACAGTCCTGTTATCGTAACCAGATAGATAGTCAGTGTGCGAAATAGCCCTTTGCCCGGTTGCCCAGGGCAACCTAAATTTCCTTTGGGCAACCAAATTCTGTCCAAATTGCAATGCATTTGGATGTGTTGGTTGCCCATGCTTACCGATGGGCAACTAGAATTTGTCTATTTCATACCCTGACAGTTCTGTTTTAACCACATAGATACAGTCTTGTTATCATAACCACATAGATACAGTCTTGTTATCATAACCACATAGATACAGTCTTGTTATCATAACCACATACAGTCTTGTTATCATAACCACATAGATACAGTCCTGTTATCATAACCACATAGGTACAGTCCTGTTATCATAACCACATAGATACAGTCTTGTTATCATAACCACATAGATACAGTCTTGTTATCATAACCACATAGATACAGTCTTGTTATCATAACTACATAGATACAGTCTTGTTATCATAACCACATAGATACAGTCTTGTTATCATAACTACATAGATACAGTCTTGTTATCATAACCACATAGATACAGTCCTGTTATCATAACCACATAGATACAGTCCTGTTATCATAACCACATAGATACAGTCTTGTTATCATAACCACATAGATAGTCTTGTTATCATAACCACATAGATACAGTCTTGTTATCATAACTGCATAGATACCAGTGCTTCGGATTTGGAAAATCCAGAAGAGTTAAAAATCGCTCTTCTAATTTTGTCAAGAAGAGC
This sequence comes from Hanleya hanleyi, assembly GCA_036873755.1. Lineage (NCBI taxonomy): Eukaryota > Metazoa > Mollusca > Polyplacophora > Lepidopleurida > Hanleyidae > Hanleya > Hanleya hanleyi. The sequence continues at coordinate 166,598 of JAVTVY010041485.1, read as the reverse complement.
GATCACTCCTCTAAAAAAAAACCTTCTAAAAACTGTTAGAAGAGCTATTTATGAGAATGGGGATGTAACTAGTAACTCCCATTTTATGATTCTTCTGGCAAGAAAAGTATTAGTATTATTTTCAAACTTCTTAACATTATGAAATGCAACATCAATATTATCTGACAATCATGTATGAAATGTTCATAATAAACGTAAGCGAAACCAGTTATCCCTGACGTGTTTCATTGTTATTCCTTTATTTCTTGCTGTGCCTTTCCTCTGATTCTGCGATCTTTGAGAATTTTGTCAATGTTTTGCGCAGTTTGCGCAAAACTTCTGTTACGGTACCATGCCGTTTTCGGCCGTATACGATAGAACACCACCAGTGTTCCACCTTTCAAATGTTTCTAGTCTAACTGTTGGTGGAAGTTTTGTAGCCATTTTGCTTATTCGCGGCCATAAACGATCAAACAAATCCCAAAATCAGACGAACGCGCGAACAACAATATGTCCGTCGACACATCCACACGGCCCTCCACACACAGAATGCAACTGTATCCGCCGCGGTGATTGGTCAGTATTTACACAGCTGTAGAAATTTAACCAATTATAAGCGAGGACATTTCGGTGGGACCAAGTTTAACTTCTTTGCCAGAAGAGCTCGCACACTTCCGGATTTTCGTGAACGAAACGTCTTGCGTTTTCGTGGAAAGTTATTAGAGGTAAATAAAGATTATTCCATACGATAAATTCAAGAAGCGCGAAAAACAGAGCCTCTACATTTTAATTCAAGCGCGCGATTGAGCGCTTTCGCTCTCGCGCTTCTTAAATCCGAAGCACTGAGATACAGTCTTGTTATCATAACCACATAGATACAGTCTTGTTATCATAACCACATACAGTACCACATACGGTAATTCCCCTAATAATTCAATGACAGGAAGTTCACTTTTTAACTCTGTTATACAAATGCAGAGAAAAAGTAACATTCCCATCCTTCATTCAAATTGAAGAAAAGCCATATAATGACAAAATGTGACACTTTGTAGGTGGTACCCTCAAGAATATTTCTAGATATAATCCATTTTTGCTGCACTTCCGGTGATCGAATTATTAGGGTAATTACCGTAGATACAGTCCTGTTATCACAACCATATAGATACAGTCCTATTATCATAACTACATAGATACAGTCCTGGTTTGTATATCATTTTGTAAACTTTCCCTTCTAATGAATTTTACCATCTCAGTAAGTATGTACACTTGCCATGATTGAATTATTGGAAATTTGTTTCACTTATATATCACAGAATTGTTATCGAGCTGATTGGGAAGAAGCAGTGTGCTATGAACTGTGAAATGCTGTTGGGTAACTCCACCACCAAACTGAGACAGTTACACAAGCTGGGATATGAAACACATCTGGTTAGTGTTCAACTATGGATATACCGTAACATCAAAATGTTTATAACAATGTTCAGTGATTGATAGGCAATTTTTTCAAAACTGGAATCTTGAGTTTCACTTTAAAGTGAGTGTTTGTGAATTTCGGTAAAGTCAATTTACTTCATAGTTTTGCAGAAGATATATTGGGCAAATAGCCATCGTGCTATTAATATCAAGGTTAATAAGTGATCGAAAGGTCAAGGTCACAGCACACTGAAACTGAATCTAAAGTTGCATGGAATATATCCTGAAACTTTACAGGTGTGTTATCCATGTGATTCCAAAGATACCTATTTATTTTGAGGTTTTGGTCTTTTGCATAATATTCTAATCAGTTTTACTAATATTCTATATATGTTTCAAATGTAGGGCTGCAATGTAAACTAGTTCTTGAACTACCGGTAATTGTTTAACCCTGAATAAATAAAGGTTCTATCTATCTATCTATCTATCTGTCAATGGTTTAGGGCTTAGTCTGCCAAGATGGCAAGCTAGTTATACCCCCCCCCCCCCCAGTAAAAGTGGGGGCATGAAGTGATTGCTTTTTCAGTATGTCTGTCCCACCCAACTTGTCCGGGCCATATCTCGGTTGCTACATAAGATTTTGAGGATACATTGTTTATATCATGTAGATGAACACTGTCAAAAGTGTTATGATCCAATTTCAAGGTCATTAGTATGGTCCAAGCACAGCCTTGCAACATTAAGACTCCAGTTCAAAAGTGGTATGGTCCAATTTCAGGGTCACTGGTATGGTTCAATCACAGCCAAACAACATAGGCATGTTCATGTACATGTAATAGATGTATAACTATTTTCAAATTTGACTACCCTCAGTATTTCGGATTTGAGCAGCCATTTGCACTGTCGATAATGTCCTAACAAATGTAGAACACAGATTTTTATGTATATCCCAGCCTGCTACTTACCAATATAACATGGATGCTCAAGTTTGACAAATTCAATAAACAGTTCCTGATTTTAATAATTTGATGAAACAAACTGGTTCATGCTGAATGCTGAAATCACTATGATTAAATTAGTGAACTTTTATGCAAATTAAGAATTATAGATTATTTTAACAAGCTAAGAAATTCTCATGCACATATTTTGCATTTGCAGTTTCATTGTAAAAAGTTCTGTAAAATATATCCTGTCAAAATACACAGGAAATTTTGTTGAATCCACCAAAACAATTAATTTTTATCGAGCCTGTAGCTTTAGCTGCAGAGAGCTCGATATAGAGATATAAATGATGTCTGTGTTCCTGTCCATAAATAGTGTTAAAGTTTTTGACATAGGGTGCCTGTCCACAGCCTCACCTTATGTCTCCAGACCTAAACATCGCTCTCCCCCCCCCCCCCCAATCTCCTATATTCTGGGAGCTTACATGATGCTACATCTATTCAACCTATGCACTACCCTCCGGAGGATAAACCCACCACTGGGGCTTCAAATGTTGGAAGTTTTGGACTTGTGATTTTTTTCACACACACATGCCGAATCACCTACAATATTTTCTTTATAGTATTACTAATAGGTTGATGACATTGTTTTATTTCCGAAGGACAATATGAAATAACCGGTGGGGGATCCCACAGTAGCGACCCCCTGTTGGCTTTGGATTTCGTGTTGCCTTAAATGACGCGGACTCCATTTCCTGCAGTTGCTATCAAATCATTCCTTTCCACATCATATGATTTACCCTAAAGCTGTTGCAAGAAGCATATTTTATGTCAAAAGTAATATGAAATAACTGACCGGAATCCCGCAGTACCGAACCGCTGTTAGTTTTGAATTATGTGTCGCCTTAAATGAAGGATACTTTTTTCTTCAATTTTACTATCAAATCATTGTATTTCACATCATATGATTTACCCTAAAGCTTTTGCACAACCATATTTGTGTCCACACATTCAACTCGCTACATTAATGCCTTGCGCTGGCATCCATTTAGGCACTCAAAACAAAGATACAAGCTCGAGCACAGGCACAGCAATATTGAAACATATTTCCAAGACATGCTTTGCCCATGTCGGAGAGATATCAGAAAGCCACACAATTTTATATGTGTTAGCCAATCAAATTATTTATCATTTACAGTATGAATGGAAAATATTTTGAAAATGTGTTTTTGAATTCTCCAGAAGTATTTTGGAGTTGAATATTCATTATACATGTCAGATAGGCATTTAAACCAAAGTGATTGCATGAAGCCAGTGACTGCAGCCTAATCAGGAAACATGTCTTGGCAATGTAAATGAGTGGCAGATTGCCTCTGACAGTCTTGACTGGCAGAAACTTTTGTTTTGGGCTTTGAGTATTTGCATTAAAATTGGGATCTGGATTCTACAGGTCGCCTGCATTTACAAGCCCAGTGTATTGATTTCTCCAGTGTTTCCCAGTTCTTTCCTTCAGCTTTGGAATTATGCTTTAGCCTGCAAGACCTTGCAACCCTGTCTGTAACTGAACATTGGGACTCTCTTCACCACAAGCATCGTTAGCACAAAGGCTGGGCAATTCTCTATGAACAGTTTTGTTTAGATGTTTTCACTGTCAAGAGTTGTATTATATTTGTAATGTCTATGGAGAATTGAAGAAAACAGATTTTCTAAATTTTTAGAATTATCCATCATATCTTTGGTGTTTGACTGTTTTGCAAGGTTTTAATTAATATAGCAGTCTATACAACTTGGACATGTATATGCTTTTTCTTTGCAAATATATTCTAGTATTACTGCTATAAATGGAAAGAAATGCTTGTCAAGGTGAGGTTGCAAGGATGGATGACAGAACAGAGGCCTTAATTAAAGTTTGGGTGCGCACTGTGCATATGATTAATTAATTGAATTGAATTTCTGACCTTGTGATTCCTCAGACTGACTGATGATGGCATGTAGTTGTCAGTGTGCTTGTAAATAAGTGTTCATATATTTTGGCTAAAATACTTCAGTTATGTTCTACATGTACAACCATAAAATAGGGCCTACATCTAAAATAATTATGTTATAATTACTCTGGTTTCCACGATGAAAGTCTTAATGACCACGTGTTGTGTGATTTACAGTTGTAACTTCAGCCTTCATCGAACAAACTTGTTTTTTTCTTGTTTTTTTTTTTTTTTGATAATTTTCTGACTTCTCCGAGCTTTAGATTACTCTCCAGATACGTTAACGTTGTGCCCAAATTAGAGAGCCAAAAAAACTTCTTTCTTTTATATATATATTTTTCTTGCATTGAGAATGACTGTTTATGTTCGTGGGGATTCCGCGGGTGGTTGGGTGGGTTCAGGTTCCTGTTGCTTCAATGCATTCTGCTGAGAAGCAACAGGAGCTTGATAATGTGATGTCCAGCACTGTATCACTTGTCTTTATTGCACCATGTAAGCGTCCTGTCTCTGTCTTGTGCGCTGTCCTCAGTGTTTTATAGGGTGGATAGAGGGTGTCTGGTTCCATGCTGCTTCAAAGGTTTCTTCTTTCAAGTAGCAGGAACACAACTGGGCTGGGTGGTGCTTAGTTGGTTCGTCGTGATATATCTGAAATATTAAATGCGACGTTAAATTCTATTCACTCACTCACTCATGGGGATTGCTCATCAATTAAGTCTCATATTTGACTAAAAGCCTACCTATTTTGCAAGAAATCGAGGCTGAATATTCTCACTATATTGGGCGCATTTTCCTGCCTCAAAATTTTTGATGCGCCGAATAGAGGGTGGAACATAGCATAATCTAAAGCCCTGCTTCTGGATAGCATAATCAGAAACCTGTACATGTAGGAACAGTTGTTGTTTTTTGTCAGATACACAATTCATGGTGATTTCTCATCAATTAAGGCTCATATGTGACTCAAAGCCTACCTCTTTTGCCAGAATTCGGGGACTTTGAATATTTTCACTAATTTGGGCACATTTCTTGACCTGATCATTTTTGCCATGCTCTATTTAGCGTAATCTAAAGCCCTGCTTCTTGATACCAAAGGATAGCGTAATCAGAATCCTGTAGGAAGTTTTTTTTCGTCAGATGCACAGACTTTGACACAGAAGTTAGAAACTTTTATTCTGTATTGTCAGTACCATAGTGTGATATACACATACACAATCATGTATTTCTACATCCTCTTTTGGTTATCTGGAAGCGGGGGGGGGATACCATAAGCAATCTCCGATTGCCTTTTTCCTGAGTTATAATTCTATTAACCAAACTTCTCAAAACTTCACAGCTATGTTGCACATTTGATTCCGAAGTTCCAAGCATATATTTATTTTGAGGTCATTTGATTAAAAGTTAATGTCCGATCATTCCAAAACTGAATATATCTTGTCTGGGCTGTACCTTGAGTTGTCCCATTTATTTGTGTTTTGGGATTCTTAGCCATTGGCATGTATGTGTGTAAGCCCCCTGTGCATGCATGTTGGGGCATATTTCTCCCTTGGAACATTTTTCTCTCTGTTATTGCTGAATGTACCTGATTCATCTGTGTATATCTTCATGGAGGAGCCAGTGTATATCTTCATGGAGGAGCCATCTGTGTATATCTTCATGGAGAAGCCTCTACTCAAGTATTGACACTAAGCACATCACCAATAATCACCATGATTACTACACATTGAAAAATTATTTTGACCTAATAATAAGGACCTGGCGCAGTTTAATGAGATTTTGGCCCCCAGTGCAGTTTCTCAGTTAGTGTAAAGTATATTATCTTGTCTTATGCTGTAAGTATTTTCTAGGCCTTGAGTCTTATATTTTTTAAATAACAGCATCTCGAAGTAGTGGATTTGTACAAAATCAACTATTTTCAGGTGAAACAGCACACTTTTCTCTCCGTAAACATATGAAACCAGTCAAAAACCAAGATAAACTTAAACCCGAAATATTGGCAGTGTCAATAGTTTGTTGTTGCCCAAAAAACGTTTTGGTTCTGGACAGGATTCATATGTTTACAGAGAGAAAAAGGTGCTGTTTTCACCTTGAAACCAATGTTTTTGCACAAATCCACTACTTCAAGATGCTTTTATTCTAAAATCCAGAGCCTAGAAAATACTCAGATCATATGACAAGATAATATACTGGAAGCTGACTGAAAAATATCCTTTCGTATGTGACACTCCAAACTGCACCTCATGAGGGCCAAAATCTTACTAAACCGCGCTAGGTCCTTTCATGCCCAAAATACATGCATGAACAGTGCCAATGGTCAAATATAAAGACATTTAAGTGACTTGTTGTTACTTCAAATTGTTTGGGAATATTAAATGATAATGAAAGTCTCACCAAGCAGGGAATATGTGAGCTCACAGCTCTTATAGTATAAATTGATTGTTTCATATTAGGTGACATGCTCTCTTATTTCAGATAATGCCAGATGAGGCCAAGAAGTTAGATGACATGACTGCTGAAGAAAGAGAGAGATATTTTCTTGACCTGCTCACTACACAATTCAATATCCATGTTGAAGACAGATGAATGTTGGAACCCTGTCCCATAATGAGAACATTACTGTGTTTAACCAAAGTATATTCTACTTTGAATACTGAATCTATGACTGGAAGATGCATTTCGCTAACTAAATGTTTTTTTTATGACATTTTGTATCATTATTGAAGCACTGATTTATAAAAAACAGTAAAGAATTTAGAATTTTTTTTACTGACAGTACATGTGTACATATGAATAAAATGGCTGCTAGAAGAGATGAAATTGTTTTATATTCTTACTCGAGATTACATTATTGTGACAGAGTTGCCATCAGTTCAGTTCAGTTGGTAGATACCTCCTCTATATAGGAGCACCTCCGTATAGGAGTACATATTAATATACAATCAATTGGAACCACTCAACATTTATAGCTCCACTATCGTGCTGTGAAGTGAACATTTATGCAATTCTACAATTGGACGAACTACTATCCTGAAAGTGCTGTGATAGTCTAACCATGTGAGCTTCCTAGCGGTGTATGCGATGTACTACTGTGAGTGGATTTATATAGCGGTCACTGAAAGACACCCAGGTACTTTATTCCCCAAGTGTCTCCGCTGGCGAAGGTCTAGCGTAGCAACTAGTTCCACCATCTGTCCATATTACCCTGGACACCGAATCAGTCCAGCGCCTTGTGAATAGGCGAGTATACATGTAAGCGGTCACTGGCGAGGGGCGAACCCACACCAGCTGTAGCACTCCGGGTCAGAGTCAAACACTCTACTTTGGCCACGACACGCTCATCTTGATTGTGTATTACAGCCTGGGGTTCATGGCGCATCGACACATGAAGAAAGCTGACCAAATGTTATCATCTTGCCACAGTATTGAATATTTCAAATAATTGCCAGAATCTGCCAGCTTGGGACTGTGTATTGGCCTACAGTAGTCTCCCGTGAAAGGAAAGGTCTAAGAACAGACCCCTGAGGGCCCCCACACGTGACTTCAAGTTCGTACGACTTGGTCAAATCTGTCTAATTAAGCTCCCGGTTGCCTTATAGAGCCTATTGTGGAAAAGCCAATTAATCACCGAGCCTAGACAAAACGTAGCAGCCGAGGAAATCCAGTCCAATTGACTCTGCCTTCATCAAATCAATGTGATGATGTATGGGTCCGGCGGACAGGTCCAGATGAAGAGGTTGATAATCCCCACGATCTGGGCCTTATCCAACTGTATTGCGCCTGAACTTGTAGCTAACACTCGATCGACCTCTTGCCGAGAGAAGACACTCCCTGCACCGGTAGTTAGAATACCATGGGTTGCGTCAGCTGGAGACGCTATGAATCTTAGCTAGGGTTGCATCGGCCACGAGACAAACAGTAATTAGAAGAGAACCAGTGATAATGTTTGTTGAATAAACGTTCCAAACAAGCCTACTTTGTTCTCAGATTTTCGTCGGATTTCTTCGCCTGTTCCTGTCCTGGAACCACATACATTCATTATCCTTTCCGTTGACGTCGAAGGCGTGGGTTATGTGACGGATTTGCCGTCTTAATTCATGAGGTTCATGAAGCATCGACAGATAAAGAAAGTGGACCAAAAATATGTTATCACCTTGCTATAGTATTGAAGATTTCATATAATTGCCAGCAAGTATTCAGCAGAATTAATAAACATGTGTTGATCCCAGATGGCTCGCTGGAAGCCAGTCTTAATGAATGATTATAACACTTACACGTGTTACTCACTGAAAACCTAGCCCAGTTGACATGGCTTCCTTCGTAGGAACGAACGCCATGATGCCTCTCAATGAACTTACATGTACACTCCGGGATCACACGGCTCCATGGGTCGTTCGGCTCTATCCGGCAATAACACAGCCCCTCCCAACTCTGTCTATTGGTTTTATCGATTTCGACAAAGAGTTTGATTGCCATGAAGAGCTCATTCGTCTGCAATCAGTCTTCAAACATCAACGGCCGATTGAATTTTCGCCATTACCTTCGTACGGGTCACGTGATCCGCACGATACGATACGATCACGTGACGCGCACGAGTATAATGGAGAAGTTCAACCGGCCGTTGATGTTTGAAGACTGATCGCAGACGGATGAGCTTTTCACGGCAATCAAACTCTTTGCCGAACTCATAAAACTAATAGCCAGATAGTTGGGAGGGTTGTTTTATTACGGATAGAACCAAAAGACCCATGGAGCCGCGTGATCCCAGAGTGTACATGTAAGTTCATTGACAGGCATCATGGCGTAGTGTAGGAACGAACGAAGCCATGTCAACTTGGCTGACTGAAAACGGTGCAATTATTAGACGATTTAGCATGGTAGAGAACTTTTTGACCTACGAAATCTACACCCGTGATCTTGACACGCACAGGTGTTCACTCAGGAGAATCCATTTCACAGAGCGGGTGATAAATGGCTGGACAAAGTCTCGTCTGCCTGTACAATCGAATAAACAAATAGAATGGATACCCTGCAAGTAGGAACTTTAGTTTAGTTTAAAGGCAGAAAATGTATAATCGCAGATATTTACAAACCAATTGGGGCATAAGAGTGTTACACAACAAGAAACCGATCAACAGGAGAAACAAGCCGTGCTTTCAGATATGAACTATCTGGAGAAGCGAAGATCGAAGAGTTCATGAGAGACTCGGATGATGAATCTCTTCTTGCTGTTTTAAATGAGACACAACACGAGTGTGATCAGCTGAACAAAGGTAGATTTTCCTCCGCTGACGATGAGAAATTAAGAGATTTGGCTAACAAACGAAATGAACCAGGGACCGACATGCAAACGAAATGGGGAATACGGATATTTAAAGGTAATGTATTAAATTCGTTTTATATTATTAATCAAGTCTTATAAATAAATACATCCAAAGAAAAAAAAACGTTTAGATCTAACAAAAATCAGCTTCTAAATTTACCGGTATTAATATGCAAAGTTGAGTCGCCGTTACACCAACCATTGTTGAGATAACTGTCAAGGTTCTGCTTGAGGCGGATGTGTCTATCATTGATACGATGTCGGTTACAGGCCTCAGAAATGAAGTCGGTGTCAAAAGCTATGCGCGGAAACCGTCTGTTCCGAGGCAGCGGCTGGCTCTAAAACATCTACATCAAGTGTGATCACGTTATGTAAAGCCGGCGCACACGAGAGCTAACGGCCTCCATTGCCTGCCAGCTCAGGGGCTAGCTCTTGTGTGGTTTCAGCGCACACATTGAGCAAAAGGTTCACTGAAGCTGATTTCATTTCCCGCGAAACACCTTCTTTAAGATCATGTGATCTTTTGTGTGACCGGGCTCTCGTAAAAATGGCCATTTTGAACAGTCGTGCTTATAAATCACATGAAAAGAAGATGCTTTTCATTGGCCTGTCGAATAAAACGTCTGAGCTGTTAGCTTACGTTCGCCGCACACGCTGAGGATTCAAACCAGTTTGATATTTTTCTCCCGGCCTCGCGAGGTCAAAAACTCAACAAAAACTGCCCGCACACGAGAGCTAGCCCCTGAGCTGACAGGCAATTAAGGCCGTTAGCTCAGCTGACAGGCAATTGAGGCTAACGGGGGCTAGCTCTCGTGTGCGGGCAGTTTTTGGTGAGATTTTGGCCTCGCGAGGCCGGGGAAAAAATATCAAACTTGTTTGATAATTTCGCCCCGCGAGGTCAAATCCTTAGCGTGTACGGCGAACGCAAGCCAACAGCTCAGCAGTTTTATTGGGCCGGCCAATGAATCGCATGTTATTTTCACGCGATTCATACGCACGACTCTTCAAAATGGTCTTGAAGAAGACGTAATGCGGGAACTGAAATCAATTTCGTGAAACTTTTGCTCACCGTGTGCGCTGAAACTACACGAGAGCTAGCCCCTGAGCTGACAGGCAATTGAGGTCGCTAGCTCAGCTGACATCTCTCGTGTGCACCGGGCTTAAGCAGGTTAGGACCAACCGTCACAGTTCGGTATATCAATATCTTATATTACCACGATCGGTTACTCTTTTAATGATAAAATGATAGCTAGCATGACAATAAAATATGACATGTCTTAAAAAAACATTGACGAGTTTACATTCAAGGTTTTGCATAAATTAATTTATTTCGAAAAAACCTCAAACGCTCAAGTTTTGCTACTTTCCCGGTGTATTTTCTTTGAAAACAAGCTACCAATAATTAATCAGTAACATGAAAATATGCGTCAAATAATAAAACTTCATTTCAGGATCGTACTTTCAGAAATTTCGTTAAATTAAAAATCTCACAGTTCGGCAGAAAAAACTTTTACAAAACAATTTTGCCGATGATGAAATTCTTAAACGCTTAGTTTGGTCAGTAGTTACAAGCATTCCATGTGAGAAAATGGAAACAAAAATGTAACTTTTTGCAGAATTCACACATAGTCACTTTTTAGCTAAAAGTGAATTTTCAGGAAATGTTTTGCATATTATATAATTCTAACTATCTCAGGATTTGAAGAAGCATTATACGGATATTTTTCGTCAAAAAGGTTCATTTCACTACCGGAATTATGAAATATTCATTAAAAAACGCTTGTATGGGAAGGTATGGGTTGACCCTAACCTGTTAAAAGTAGCTCGACATCAAATGTTTGTAATTTCACATCTGTTCCACAGTCATCACATCTCGGCGGTTTTTCCCAAAATGCCAATGTTTCCAATAGCACCGTGAACATAAATTTCCTTCCTAGTTAAATAAATACTGGCAACATTTTTCATGTTTGTGATAAAGCTATAAATTAATATTTATTAAAGACGTAAATGTCTGTCTCAACTGTTGGTTCCATCGTGAAATTGATTAAGAATGCCACACAAATAGGCTTGTTTGCATGTATATTTCACACAGCCTCAGGTGGCAGAAAGACCGCGCCCCCTTCAGTAGAAGGTGTTTGGGGGGTTCTGACTCAACGTTATATGTAATAATCCCGCTCCCCACTTTTTTGTTACTTAATATGTATTGCTCCCTGTTTTTTCACATAATATGTTTTGTTACTTATAAGTATTGCTCCCCGTTTTCATATGGGGTATCACCTCAGTTCTATTTTTAGATCATGACATCATTGGGAAAACCCTTAGGGTCGGAAGGGTAACCTTTTGACCTGGATGTGACCTTTGACCCGCGCACACAATCGCGGATAATACGCGCGCGCGTCCGGATAACACGCGCGCGCTGCGTGGCGGCCCGGTGATACATAGTATCCCCTGTTACCTCTGCTCATTGTTTTGTTATTTAATACTCCTTGTGTTCATATGTAAGTTCTATTTTCTATCACCTCAGTTCTATTTTTAGATCATGACATCATTAGGAAAACCCTTGTTCTATTGTTATTGCCTGCTCCTTTGTTAGTTCTCGACAAGTACAGACGCGTCTAGGCAGCACAATAGACTCCCCATAAACAAAGAGTGGTGAGTCATACTATTGTTATTGCCTGCTCCTTTGTCTTTAATTCTCGACAAGTTCAAACTTGTCTAGGCAGTCTCCTCATAGACGAAGAGCGATGAGTCACGCTATCGATTGTCTTCATAGCTAAAAAATTTTCTGCCCACAGTATTGCGAAAACCCGTATTCTTTTGTTATTGCTTGCTTCTTTGTCTCTAGTTCCCGACAAACGTGCCCCCGTGGTGAATCATACTATTGTTAATACTCCTGTCCCTTTGTCTTTAATTCTCGACAAGTACAGACGCGTCTAAGCAGAACAATGGACTCCCATGATTCAGTCTGTGAATGTGTAAGTGTATGTAGTGATTGTTAGTGATTATGTGATTGCATCAGTGATTTAGTGATTGTATGATTATGTAAATGATTGCACCAGTGATTATATGATTATGTAAATGATTGCATCAGTGATTTTGTGATTGCATCAGTGATTGTATGATTGTGTAAATGATTGCATCTGTGATTGTATGATTATGTAAATGATTGCATCAGTGATTGTATGATTATGTAAATGATTGCATCAGTGATTTTGTGATTGCATCAGTGATTGTATGATTGCGTAAATGATTGCATCAGTGATTTTGTGATTATGTAAATGATTGCATCAGTACTGTTTGCTTATATGCCAAGACGCTGAGGGTGGATCTACGCTATTTCCTCAACGGTAAAGCTTCCATTAAAGGACTCGTCCTAACACATACTCAGTGGACCCTCGTCAAGGACAGTACCCCTAAAATCGACATCGCCATACAGAATGTTCTAGAAAGCCAGCATAATCTTACATCGCTTGGTCCTTGATCCCTATAAAAGCACATCATTCATCTTTTAGCCCCAGTCGTCCAAATGGATCACTACATTATTGTTAGTAGCAAAGATTCGTTGTCATACTTCCCAGACAGTACACCCTATAAATTTCGCGTTGCCTTGAACACGCGTCTCTGTTTGAAGGACTCCTGGGTGGTTGGTTTAGCGGAATTATTTATCAACAACCAACCTCAATTCAAATCCAAGTCGTTGTTACTCGTGACTTGTAATATTTGCGGTGAACTGAGTAAATGTGAGTATATACTGAGTAACTGTGAGTAATTGGGTAACTGTGAGTATATATTGAGTAACTGTGAGTAGATACTGAGTAACTGTGAGTAAATGAGTCATTGAGTAACTGAGTAAATGTAAGTATATACTGAGTAACTGAGTATATATTGAGTAACTGAATAATTACTGGGTAACTGAGTAAATGAGTCATTGAGTAACTGAGTAAATGTGAGTATATACTGAGTAATTGAGTAACTGTGGGTAGATATTGAGTAACTGTGAGTAAATGAGCAATTGTCAGCAGATATTGAGTAACTGTGAGTAGATACTGAGTAACTGAGTACATATTTAGTAACTGAGTATACAGTGGGTAACTGTGAGCATATATTAAGTAACAGTAAATGTGAGTATATGTTGAGTAACTGAGTAGATATTGAGTAACTGAGTAAATGAGTAAATGTGAATGAATATTGAGTAACTGTGAGTATATACTGAGTAACTGAATAATTACTGGGTAACTGTGAGTAGATATTGAGTAACTGTGAGTATATGTGAGTATATACTGAGTATATACTGAGTATATACTGAGTAATTGTGAGTAATTGAATAAATGTGAGTAGATATTGAGTAACTGAGTAAATGTGAGTAGATATTGAGTAACTGAGTAAATGAGTAAATGTAAATGCATATTGAGTAACTGTGAGTAATTGAGTAACTGTGAGTATATATTGAGTAACTGTGAGTAGATATTGAGTAACTGTGAGTAGATATTGAGTAACTGAGTAAATGTGAGTATATACTGAGTAACTGTGAGTAATTGAGTAACTGTGAGTAGATTTTGAGTAACTGTGAGTAAATGAGCAACTGTGAGTAGATATTGAGTAACTGTGAGTAAATGAGTCATTGAGTAAAGGAGTCAATGAATAACTGAGTAAATGTGAGTATATACTGTGTAAATGTGAGTATATATTGAGTAACTGAATAATTACTGGGTAACTGTGAGTAAATGAGTCATTGAGTAACTGAATAAATGTGAATATATACTTTAATATCTAATAATCCCCGTTTTGTTACTTCATATGTATTAATCCTTTTTATCTCATATGTTTCATATGTAAGTTCTATTTATAGAGCATCACCTCAGGTCTATTTTTAGATGTTAACATTATATGGAAACCCTCTGTTCTATTGTTATTTCCTGCTCCTTTGTCTTTAATTCTTGACAAACGTGCCCCCGCACCTGTGCAAAATATTAGTCTCCTCATAAACAAAGAATGGTGAGACATACTATTGTTAATACTCCTCTCACTTTGTCTTTAATTCTCGACAAGTACAGAAACGTCTAAGCAGAACAATGGACTCCCATGAATCAGTTTGTGAATGTGCAAGTATATGTAGTGATTGTTAGTGATTATGTGATTGCGTCAGTGATTTACTGATTGCATCAGTGATTGTATGATTCTGTAAATGATTGCATCAGTGATTTTGTGATTGTGTAAATGATTGATTCAGTGATTTTGTGATTGCATCAGTGATTTTGTGGTCGCTATCAATATTCTCGTGTTGTATTCTTCGCTACAGCGACGTATATACACTGTCACAGTGATTTTGTGATTGCATCATTGATTGTATGATTGTGTAAATGATTGCATCAGTGATTTTGTGATTGCATCAGCGATTTTGTGATTGTATCAGTGATTTTGTGATTGCATCAGTGATTTTGTGATTGAATTCTTTGAATCAGTGATTTTGTGGAAGATGGAATGAATCCCTCATTGAATGAATGAATGATTCCCTCATTATGCGGAGTATTGATTAAATGAGTGATTGAATCAGTGAGTAATTGAGACAGTGATTGTATAAATGACACATTGAATCAATGTTTGTGTGAATGATTAGCCACCAATCAGAGCGCACCTCTTCTATTGTCTAACAATATCAACCAATCAGAGCGCAGCTCTTCTATTGTCTAAAAATATCTCCCAATCAGAGAACAGCTCTTCTAAGAACCATGAGTCATGCTCTAGATTATTGTAAAAACCCCTATTCTGTTCTTATTTCATGCCATTTCCCTGCTTCTTTGTTATTTCTTGACAGACTTATCCCCGCATTTAGGAAGAACAATAGTCTCTCCATAAGCAAAGAGTGGTGAGTCATGCTCTACATTATCATCATAGCTAAATGGATGGAATTTGTTTACCCCCACATATACTATGATGCATGTAGTCTTCAGTTTTATCGGACATTCCCCATCCCATAACTAAAAATCTCCCCACAAAGGTCACAGGGTTTCCGTTTTTCGCTTTCTCTACTACTCATTTTATCTGAACTTTATAAATACGCTTTCTTTACTACTGATGATATAACTAAAGTCTACCCCACGCGGTTCACATAGTACCTCATTAGGGGCAAGGATAGTCCAATTATCCGTACATGATATTGCTTTCTTTGTATACTACTTCCCCAAATTCAGTGTGTATTATTTTTATTATAAAGTCTGTATAATAAGACCTTGCCATCCCTGCTCCGTTGCAGAACAATACACTCCCCATAAACAAAGAGTTATGGGTCATGCTCTACATCGTTATCACAGCTAACTTGGATAAAGTTGTATTTGCTCACACACTGAGAGTATTGGGAAAACCGCTTTTCTAATCATAATCCTTGCTAATTCCTGTTCCTTTGTATTTAATTCTAGACAAGTACAGACGCGTCTATGCAGAGCCATTCCCATAAATAAAGAGCGATGAGTCATGCTCTACATCGTTGTCATAGCAAACTTGGATAAATTTATATTTGTCCACACACTGACAGTATTGGGAAAACCCCTATTCTATTCTTATTTCTTGCTAATTCCTGTTCCTTTGTCTGTAGTTCTCGACAAGTACAGACACGTCTATGCAGCACAATAGACATTAAACAAAGATCCATGAGTCATACTATTGTTAATTCCCCTGCTCCTGCATTATTTCTCGACATGTAGAGACTTGTACGTTTTTCGTGACCAAGCTGACCGACCAACCCATCGGTTGAACGCGTCATCCGTGCACTCATTAATACCATAACATGCCGTACATGTCGAGAAATAATGCAGGAGCAGGGGAATTAACAATAGTATGACTCATGGATCTTTGTTTAATGTCTATTGTGCTGCATAGACGTGTCTGTACTTGTCGAGAACTACAGACAAAGGAACAGGAATTAGCAAGAAATAAGAATAGAATAGGGGTTTTCCCAATACTGTCAGTGTGTGGACAAATATAAATTTATCCAAGTTTGCTATGACAACGATGTAGAGCATGACTCATCGCTCTTTATTTATGGGAATGGCTCTGCATAGACGCGTCTGTACTTGTCTAGAATTAAATACAAAGGAACAGGAATTAGCAAGGATTATGATTAGAAAAGCGGTTTTCCCAATACTCTCAGTGTGTGAGCAAATACAACTTTATCCAAGTTAGCTGTGATAACGATGTAGAGCATGACCCATAACTCTTTGTTTATGGGGAGTGTATTGTTCTGCAACGGAGCAGGGATGGCAAGGTCTTATTATACAGACTTTATAATAAAAGTAATACACACTGAATTTGGGGAAGTTACAAGCGTCTAGTCCGTCATTCATAATCCAGCCGTCGTCCATTAGAGAATATCCGCGTCCATAATCCAAAGACCTATTCCATTTCCATATAACAGTATTAGCACCAAATTCAAAAAGACAAAAGTATACATAAACATAGGCTTGTTTCCTGCAAGAGAGAAGCGGTCAACAATTTTCAATGATGCCGGCAAGACATCATGATGTTCCAAAATATCAAATCCGTATCGCTGATCAGTATTCTTAATCCATAATATTCGTTATAGAGTCGTCATCTAAAAATGATGTACCTCAGCCACGCTTTGATTGTGGTATACAAAGAAAGCAATATCATGTACGTATAATTGGACTATCCTTGCCCCTAATGAGGTACTATGTGAACCGCGTGGGGTAGACTTTAGTTATATCATCAGTAGTAAAGAAAGCGTATTTATAAAGTCCAGATAAAATGAGTAGTAGAGAAAGCGAAAAACGGAAACCCTGTGACCTTTGTGGGGAGATTTTTAGTTATGGGATGGGGAATGTCCGATAAAACTGAAGACTACATGCATCATAGTATATGTGGGGGTAAACAAATTCCATCCATTTAGCTATGATGATAATGTAGAGCATGACTCACCACTCTTTGCTTATGGAGAGACTATTGTTCTTCCTAAATGCGGGGATAAGTCTGTCAAGAAATAACAAAGAAGCAGGGAAATGGCATGAAATAAGAACAGAATAGGGGTTTTTACAATAATCTAGAGCATGACTCATGGTTCTTAGAAGAGCTGTTCTCTGATTGGGAGATATTTTTAGACAATGGAAGAGCTGCGCTCTGATTGGTTGATATTGTTAGACAATAGAAGAGCTGGGCTCTGATTGGTGGCTAATCATTCACACACACATTGATTCAATGTGTCATTTATACAATCACTGTCTCAATTACTCACTGATTCAATCACTCATTTAATCAATACTCCGCATAATGAGGGGATCATTCATTCATTCAATGAGGGATTCATTCCATCTTCCACAAAATCACTGATTCAAAGAATTCAATCACAAAATCACTGATGCAATCACAAAATCACTGATACAATCACAAAATCGCTGATGCAATCACAAAATCACTGATGCAATCATTTACACAATCATACAATCAATGATGCAATCACAAAATCACTGACAGTGTATATACGTCGCTGTAGCGAAGAATACAACACGAGAATATTGATAGCGACCACAAAATCACTGATGCAATCACAAAATCACTGAATCAATCATTTACACAATCACAAAATCACTGATGCAATCATTTACAGAATCATACAATCACTGATGCAATCAGTAAATCACTGACGCAATCACATAATCACTAACAATCACTACATATACTTGCACATTCACAAACTGATTCATGGGAGTCCATTGTTCTGCTTAGACGTTTCTGTACTTGTCGAGAATTAAAGACAAAGGGAGAGGAGTATTAACAATAGTATGTCTCACCACTCTTTGTTTATGAGGAGACTAATATTTTGCACAGGTGCGGGGGCACGTTTGTCAAGAATTAAAGACAAAGGAGCAGGAAATAACAATAGAACAGGGGGTTTCCATATAATGTTAACATCTAAAAATAGACCTGAGGTGATGCTCTATAAATAGAACTTACATATGAAACATATGAGATAAAAAGGATTAATACATATGAAGTAACAAAACGGGGATTATTAGATATTAAAGTATATATTCACATTTACTCAGTTACTCAATGACTCATTTACTCACAGTTACCCAGTAATTATTCAGTTACTCAATATATACTCACATTTACACAGTATATACTCACATTTACTCAGTTATTCATTGACTCCTTTACTCAATGACTCATTTACTCACAGTTACTCAATATCTACTCACAGTTGCTCATTTACTCACGGTTACTCAAAATCTACTCACAGTTACTCAATTACTCACAGTTACTCAGTATATACTCACATTTACTCAGTTACTCAATATCTACTCACAGTTACTCAATATCTACTCACAGTTACTCAATATATACTCACAGTTACTCAATTACTCACAGTTACTCAATATGCATTTACATTTACTCATTTACTCAGTTACTCAATATCTACTCACATTTACTCAGTTACTCACAGTTACTCAATATCTACTCACATTTATTCAATTACTCACAATTACTCAGTATATACTCAGTATATACTCACATATACTCACAGTTACTCAATATCTACTCACAGTTACCCAGTAATTATTCAGTTACTCAGTATATACTCACAGTTACTCAATATTCATTCACATTTACTCATTTACTCAGTTACTCAATATCTACTCAGTTACTCAACATATACTCACATTTACTCAGTTACTTAATATATGCTCACAGTTACCCACTGTATACTCAGTTACTAAATATGTACTCACAGTTACTCAGTATCTACTCACAGTTACTCAATATCTGCTGACAATTGCTCATTTACTCAGTTACTCAATATCTACCCACAGTTACTCAATTACTCACAGTTACTCAGTATATACTCACATTTACTCAGTTACTCAATGACTCATTTACTCAGTTACCCAGTAATTATTCAGTTACTCAATATATACTCACAGTTACTCAGTATATACTTACATTTACTCAGTTACTCAATGACTCATTTACTCAGTTACTCAGTATCTACTCACAGTTACTCAATATATACTCACAGTTACCCAATTACTCATAGTTACTCAGTATATACTCACATTTACTCAGTTCACCGCAAATATTACAAGTCACGAGTAACAACGACTTGGATTTGAATTGAGGTTGGTTGTTGATAAATAATTCCGCTAAACCAACCACCCTGGAGTCATTTAAACAGAGACGCGTGTTGAAGGCAACGCGAAATTTATAGGGTGTACTGTCTGGGAAGTATGACAACGAATCTTTGCTACTAACAATAATGTAGTGATCCATTTGGACGACTGGGGCTAAAAGATGAATGATGTGCTTTTATAGGGATCAAGGACCAAGCGATGTAAGATTATGCTGGCTTTCTAGAACATTCTGTATGGCGATGTCGATTTTAGGGGTACTGTCCTTGACGAGGGTCCACTGAGTATGTGTTAGGACGAGTCCTTTAATGGAAGCTTTACCGTTGAGGAAATAGCGTAGATCCACCCTCAGCGTCTTGGCATATAAGCAAACAGTACTGATGCAATCATTTACATAATCACAAAATCACTGATGCAATCATTTACGCAATCATACAATCACTGATGCAATCACAAAATCACTGATGCAATCATTTACATAATCATACAATCACTGATGCAATCATTTACATAATCATACAATCACAGATGCAATCATTTACACAATCATACAATCACTGATGCAATCACAAAATCACTGATGCAATCATTTACATAATCATATAATCACTGGTGCAATCATTTACATAATCATACAATCACTAAATCACTGATGCAATCACATAATCACTAACAATCACTACATACACTTACACATTCGCAGACTGAATCATGGGAGTCCATTGTTCTGCTTAGACGCGTCTGTACTTGTCGAGAATTAAAGACAAAGGGACAGGAGTATTAACAATAGTATGATTCACCACGGGGGCACGTTTGTCGGGAACTAGAGACAAAGAAGCAAGCAATAACAAAAGAATACGGGTTTTCGCAATACTGTGGGCATAAAATTTTTTAGCTATGAAGACAATCGATAGCGTGACTCATCGCTCTTCGTCTATGAGGAGACTGCCTAGACAAGTTTGAACTTGTCGAGAATTAAAGACAAAGGAGCAGGCAATAACAATAGTATGACTCACCACTCTTTGTTTATGGGGAGTCTATTGTGCTGCCTAGACGCGTCTGTACTTGTCGAGAACTAACAAAGGAGCAGGCAATAACAATAGAACAGGGGTTTTCCTAATGATGTCATGATCTAAAAATAGAACTGAGGTGATAGAAAATAGAACTTACATATGAACACAAGGAGTATTAAATAACAAAACAATGAGCAGAGGTAACAGGGGATACTATGTATCACCGGGCCGCCACGCAGCGCGCGCGTGTTATCCGGACGCGCGCGCGGATTATCCGCAATTGTGTGCGCGGGTCAAAGGTCACATCCAGGTCAAAAGGTTACCCTTCCGACCCTAAGGGTTTTCCCAATGATGTCATGATCTAAAAATAGAACTGAGGTGATACCCCATATGAAAACGGGGAGCAATACTTATAAGTAACAAAACATATTATGTGAAAAAACAGGGAGCAATACATATTAAGTAACAAAAAAGTGGGGAGCGGGATTATTACATATAACGTTGAGTCAGAACCCCCCAAACACCTTCTACTCCCTTCTGAGAGACCACATAAATTCGTCCACTGATATTGGCACGCTGCCAACTGAGGCGAAAGACACATTTCAACAAAGGGAAGAAATGTTGTGAACGTTTATCATATTTTTCTAATCTTTCATTGTAACTGCGCATGGGTAGTGGCCGAAATACACGCAATATGGCGTCTACCGTAATATGGGGACGGTCAGGGTCGATGTGAAACGGCTCGTGTACAGCTAATCACCAGCGCCGGAAACTTTAATAAAATCGACAAGCGTGGCAAAGAAGGAATTAGGTCCCTGAAATTCATAGGTAAGTAGCATCAAAATGAACTTCTATACGGTACGGGTTAAAGCACACGGAGATCCATACACGTCATCTGTGACTATCAACCGAAGGCATTATTGCTAGGAACAATTGTGGCTAACCCCATACCTGGTTGAACATCGCGAGACAGAGAAAACAAGGTGCCCTCAGCCATGAGTGGGTTGCCCAAGGTGCCAGGTAAAACTGCGCCAAGTAAACACTGAACTGTAAATGTGAGTAACTTCATCGAAACCGGAAGTGACCGTTGACCCGGAAATGCCCCCGCACCGAAATTGACGTCACAGGAAGGCATGTGACGGAAGAGACGTCATCCGTGACGTCCTCAGCCTCAATGAGGCAGAATTTCACGACTTCGTACAACTGAGGTGAACATATCTTTCAAATAACTGTATGCGAGCTTTTCATCAGGGCAGAATATGTAGTAGAGCGAGTATTGTAATTTCCAGAGGAAAAATCATATACTTGAATGAGTGTAACTGTTAAACGCCCTTGCGTTTAGTGGCATATTAGCATATTCTTGATAACACCATTTTGTAAGACCAAAAAGATTACTATCTTGATTGTTTTCGGGAAGCAGAATAAATGAATTGGAATTTCTGTGTAGCGTGTGGAAATCGACAGGAGCGCTTCATTATTAAATGTTTTACATACGGTCCAGCCCAAGCTACAGGTGGAAAACACTTCCGAGCTCTCTCCTGGCAAATAAATCCACTCTTCGTTGTTTAAGGGCGGAACCCATCGCATCGTCGAATGCTCTAAAGATCATTCTGTAGTTTTTCTGAACGGCAATACGCTACTCATTCTCCTTATATCAGTATGAATACCTTTACCGTCAGTGTAACGGCCTTTGATTTATTTCCCACTGAAAACCTGAGCAAACGTGTGCCATAAATAACAGGTAACTGAGAGCAGCGGAGAGGACAAGGTGCAATAAGGGGCCAAAATGGCCCCGCCTCGGATTCATTTTTAAGCACATGGATTCAGATTTTCACAGATCCAGGGTCAGCCATTTTGGATTTATGACGTCATAAAGCAGCCGTTCAAACTATCGATAATTGGATTTGTCACAGCTGATTAACTCTCTTCCAGTATGTAATCCATACTAAATTGCTACCTGTCATTAGCGAGCTATCGCGTCTGTGACGTCACAGATTGGCGGTCTCGCTTTCATTCCACAAATATGCATATCTGACTGGGAGCTAAATACATGTAGAGCTGCCAAAAAGGCTTAAATACGCCCACAGGGGACTAGGGAGAAAATTTTAAAAAAATTCTTAGTTAAGTACTAACTCTTCTGAAACATATTCCAGAGAGAACAAAATATTGATAAAAATCCTTTAAGAAGGGGGCTGTGTGACTTGTTAGCGGTTCTGTGACCTAATAATGTCACCAATCTCCTCCAAATTTGTTTTTCTATACGTATCAAGTGATATAATGATGTTATATTTCGGTGTGAAACAAAATGAGTTTTTTGTCCGCTTTCCAGATAAAATGCTAGAATTCGTCAATTCGTGTAACCTTAGAGTAGGGAACTGAGAGTTGCTGCAAATAATGCAAAACCATTTCCCCGTGAAATAAAATCAGCTTAAATAAAATCGAAAAGGGGCCCGGCATTCTGTAGTGGAGTTAGAATGACCCCTACCCCGCCCAACTCAATACTGGAATGAAACGTTCCTATTCTGAGCTGATTGTATTCCACGGGGAAATGGTCCGGGATTATTTGTAGGAGCCCTCAGTTTCCTATGCTAAGGTTTATATACTTTTTCAGTTAATATGTGAACGTTTTATTCCAGTATTGAGTTGGAGGGGTAGGAGGAGGGGGTCATTCAACTGCATTAAAGAGTGTCGGGGTTCCTTTTCGATTTTCTTTGAGCTGGTTTTATTCCACATAAATGGTCCTGCATTATTCGTAGGAACTTTCAGTTTCCTACTCTAAGGTATACATAGTTTTTCAGAGTTGGGAAGATGTTACATGAAATGACGAATTCTGGCATTTTATCTGGAAAGCCGTCATGGGCGGTTTTTCACACAGAAATAGAACATCATTATATCACTTGATAATGGTATTGTATCTCAGAAACCTATAGAAAAACACTATTTGAGGAGATTGGGGGCATAATTAAGTCACAGAACCGTTAATACGTCACACAGCCCCCTTCTTTCATGGACATTCTCAACTGCTGCTTTATGACGTCATAAATCCAAAATGATTGACCCCGGAACGTTTAAAATCTGGTTAAATGTCACCGATAAGATGTTCTTTCGAATCCATGTGCTTAAAAACGAATCCGAGGCGGGGCCATTTTGGCCCCGTATTGCACCTTGTCCTTTGGTAAACTACGGTAATATGCAATGTGAACACAATATCTCGAGAGTAAGGTGAGCTACATTACTGAACACTTGCACAGTGCGGCTTCATGTGATATAGATCAAGTTCACTCCGGGAGTGAGTTATTAATTTTCAATCCCGGAGATCAGAATATGCTGAGTTGACTTCATATATCTATTGCGAAATTTTCCAGTGATGGCCGCATTACATCATGTTATAATGGTGGCGGAAGGTTCACCTGTTACCTTGGATAGTGATCATGGAATGCATTGGGCCACTATAAGTGTTTCAAGAGAAGACAGGGTCGGCCTGGATTGGGTGTTTAAGATGTGGGTGGTATGACCGTGCGTGTACACAGGCGTGGCAAAAGTGTGACCTTGGGGTGTGACTGTGCCGTTATCTGTGATGTCATTGGTAGTGTAGATTCTGTAGATATAGTTGGATGCCCAATCGGATGGTTGAAAATTATACCCCGACACGCTAGCCCTTGGGGGTAGGTGTTTTGGGATAACGCGCCAAGTAGAGTACGACTGGAGTTATGTGACGTTGACCATTATGGGCATGCCCGATACCGTTGGATGCGCATTCGAATAGATGAAATTTACATTCCTATAGACTAGCCCGTGACCTAAGATTTGGGAACTTGGGGTGGACTCTGCAGTGTACATGACTGTGACGTCGTCAGTGGTAGAGACAATCACATTTCCGGAAGCGCATTTGGAGACGATTGCCTACTTACACCCCTACATGTATGTGCCAGCACAAAAGGGCAGCCATGTGTGAGATATAATGGGCTCACGCCGTAGAGTACGACTCGAGTTGGCCCAGGGCCGTCGATTGGTAACGTGGTGGCCATGCGCACTCGGGGAGTTGTAGAGAAAGCACAGTTACTGTTGGGGTGCACTCGGGTGAAAAGTACACCCCATAGGGGTGGGTATGGCTTCATTGAAGATCTTTGAATCGAATATGATTGGGGTGATTTAGGCATGCGCACTCAGGGAATAGTAGAGAAAGGGCACGCAGGGAGTAATAGAGATAGGGTCTATCAGGTGTGTCCTTTGTA
This sequence comes from Hanleya hanleyi, assembly GCA_036873755.1. Taxonomy (NCBI): domain Eukaryota; kingdom Metazoa; phylum Mollusca; class Polyplacophora; order Lepidopleurida; family Hanleyidae; genus Hanleya; species Hanleya hanleyi. The sequence continues at coordinate 141,579 of JAVTVY010041485.1, read as the reverse complement.
AGGTGGAAATCGAGATTTGACCTTGGACAGGTCTCTAGACCCCCAAAACCCATTCCGCTGCCTATATGTTCACGCGACTTGATGAGTCTCATCCCTATGCGGTTCGAGTTTTACAGCGTGTGGCAATAGTTGATTCACTCATGAGGTACCGTGTGGTGGTCGGGCACTCCAGAGAGTCGTCTATAACATCTATTCTCGATTCCCAGGCCATGAACCACAAGAGATTATGCCGGGACCAGGTACGGCTCTTTGGTTTGACATTGCTGATCACCATCAGAGTGCTGACCCTGACGCTGTGGCAATGACATCCATACCAACAAGGGTATAAACAGCTCTTTCATATAGAGTCTCCGTATTTTGTGAAAGGGAAACGGTTGACTAGGCATAGACTTGTCCTCTTTCCATTACAACACATATAAGGGAAGTGGGAAGAGGTGCCGACATACTGACATAGTCACATGGCTTCACAGTATAGTCTTCTGGTTAACCTATTCTAAAGCACATACCAAGAATCTGACGATTCCTGATATGTGTTGCATCTCAGGTACGCTTTTATCACTGCACGAAAAGTCATCTTTCCGGCGATACTTGTGAATGTGATGTAAATACCATCTTTACAACATCTATTCAGACCTTTCAGTCATATTTCACTTAAACGTTAAAGACAGGAAAGGTGAACTTTACCAGACATTTAATAGTCCGTAAATCCATATAAATGGCCCACTTTACGTGACAACAAAAGGCGTCGGAAAGTTACTCTTTACGTCAGGAAAGGAGAACATTACAAGGACGTAAAACTTCATAAATATGAAATTTACAAATATTAAACTACACGGATATCCCACCTTTCCACCATAAAATGGAATGTAAAGGCGTGTATGAGCACCTTTACAGAGACGTAAAGATTCATAAATGTGGTATTTACAAATATTAAACTCCACGAATATCCCACCTGTCCACCATAAAATGGAATATAAAGGCGTATATGAGCACCTTTTCAGAGAGGTAAAGTTTCATAAATGTGAAATTTACAAATATTAAACTCTACGGATATCCCAAGTAGTATACAAGGCGTCTTTAAGGGCTTTAGCTCTTCACTGCGCATGCGCAGAACCTTGGTTGACGTCAGAAGTGTGGGTGTGCGCATGCGTGAGTGATGTGTGGTGGGAGGTGGGTACAAGATGGCGGCCTGTGTGGATGTGTGGTGGGAGGTGGGTACAAGATGGCGGCCTGGTTTTATGGTGGTGGGAGGTGGGTAGCCGCCATTTTGTACCCACCTCCCACCACCATTTGGATGGTGGTGGGAGGTGGGTTTCCGCCATTTTGTACCCACCTCCCACCACCCTCCATCAATTGACGTTATAAGTGTGGATGTGCGCATGCGTGATGGATGTGTGGTGGGAGGTGGGTACAACATGGCGGCCTGTGGATGGATGTGTGGTGGGAGGTGGGTACAAGATGGCGGCCTGGTTTTATGGTGGTGGGAGGTGGGTATCCACCATTTTGTACCCACCTCCCACCACCATCTGTCGATGTGCGCATGCGTGATGGATGTGTGGTGGGAGGTGGGTACAAGATGGCGGATTGTAGAAAAACGTATAAAAGGAGTCGATTTTTAGGGTAGGGGTGTATTCATTGCACTACCCTGCGTATCACTGTGACTTACCTGACCTGACCTGCCTGCCTGCTTGCCTGCCTGCCTGCCTGCTTGCTTCACCTCTAGCCAGTCATCCAGCCAGCTTGCCTGTTTTGTATGAGCTGTGAACCTTTTACTTTTTTCACTTTTACCAGTGCAAATTCACCAGACTTTTACACGGTAGCAGTTACTCACCAGCCTGAGCCCATAGTCATGATGAATTCAGCCGACCTAGTCACGCTTCAAAAGAACCGTTCTCGCCTCGTTGATGAGATGGAGCATGTGGCTGAACTATGTGATTTCCTTATGCAGGAAAACATACTCCTGAAACAGGGTGTCGAAGATATCATGGCGGAGAACACCGCTTCACGACAAAACAGAGCTCTCATCGACGGTCTACTGCGGCGTGGCCCCAATGCATTTTCAGCCTTCGTGGAGGGGTTAAAGATCACGAGAAATGACGAACTAGCGGATCTACTTGAAATTCCCCTTGTAGATGATGATATCTTAGTGATGGATACGACCGAAGAGCGTACAGCTAGCAAACGTACGCACACTACCCCACCAGAGAGTACACCTGCTAAACGCGTTGGACGACCCAAACGGCCCCGACTAACACCGTTAGAAATACCTGAGTCAGTGATTGAGGAGCCAGTAGTACCCCAGCAAGTGCCTGTGAAACAAAAGGTAAAACTTCCTATGTCTGTCCAGGAGATCAACAACCTTATTCAAGAGGCTTACCAGGCAGCTCACACAGACATTTGGGAGCTCTCACCCTATTTAACTGTGAGTGTGAAAGACGAAGAAGTGCATTTTAATGCAGCGGGCTTTAACGACAGACCTGGTAAGCATATTGCCATGAACTTGGACACCTGGCAAAAACTGGAGACCCTTGATTACGCCATCGATGCAGTTATTCGCGACCAGGGGAATGACGAAGCGAAATTTCATGTGGGTGACGACATCTTTGTGAGCTGTGCTTATTTCAACGACCAGCTCCTGGTGCATATTCGAAAATGGCGAAAGCGGTTAGATATGCAAGAGCTTGTTGCTTGTCCTCAGGGTGTCACTTTGAAATTAACGGCGTGGCGGAAGTTGCAGAGTCTTGCAAGTACAATTCGTGAAGCTCTGGTCTACCAGGTGACTCACTATATTTATCAGAAGTACATCGACACAGTCCTGCATCTAATCATACCTCGCATGGACACTCTTGTACCCTCATACGCGAGCATCACTGAAGCACTACAGGCTGTGACCGAGCAGCAAATTGCCCTGGCATTGGAAGCGGCCTGTCCTCCCAAAATTCCACGTGAAGAGATTATTACGTACATCTACGTGCACCAGGGACGGAAAGATGATGATGAATTCAAACAAGTCTTGTTGACGAACTATTGAGAACAAGTGTTGAAAAAACATTTACCATACACATTTATTGATCTTGAGAGCGTATAATTGTATTAAAAAATTCAGAGTTTTTTCACTGTTAATTGTATTAAAAAATTCAATACTCAGATATAATTGTATTAAATTCAATACCCTTGTGAATACGTTCATTCTGTGTTAATAAAAATAGTAGAAAATTAAAAAAAAATGCTTGTTAGTGTTCATTCTATTGCTTGTTAGTGTTCATTCTTTTTTTAAATTGCGCACAAGGCCGATATGTCAACCCCACATCCAGTCCATTAGATGCCCCTTCACATAAGCTTCACATTGATACCTTACTCGACCCCATCGGTCCACTAGGGGCTCTCCTAGCTCCAAAAAGGCTATTTTCATACCCTTCGGCCGCCGCGCATGCGCAGAAGGCCGATATGTCAACCCCACACCCAGTCCATTAGATGCCCCTTCACATAAGCTTCACATTGATACCTTACTCGACCCCATCGGTCCACTAGGGGCTCTCCTAGCTCCAAAAAGGCTATTTTCATACCCTTCGGCCGCCGCGCATGCGCAGAAGGCCGATATGTCAACCCCACACCCAGCCCATTAGATAGCCCTTCACCTAAGCTTCAATTTTATACCTCACTCGACCCACTACCTCCAAAATAAAAAAAAAAAAAAAAAAAAAAATGAAGGTCGATATCGACCTTCAAAATAGCCTTTTTGGAGTTAGGGGAGCCCCTAATGGTCCAATGGGGTCGAGTGAGGTATCAATGTGAAGCATTCATGAAATGCTTCAATTTGATACCTCACTCGACCCACTACCCCAAAATAAAAAAAAAATGAAGGTCGATATCGACCTTCAAAATAGCCTTTTTGGAGCTAGGGGAGCCCCTAATGGTGCAATGGGGTCGAGTGAGGTATCAATGTGAAGCATTCATGAAGGGGCATCTAATGGACTGGGTGTTGATTGGACGAGAGCTCTGTTATTTTCATACCCTTTTTGTATATCGACATTCATTTTTTTTTTATATATATTTTTTTTTTTTGGAGGTAGTGGGTCGAGTGAGGTATCAAATTGAAGCTTAGGTGAAGGGCTATCTAATGGACTGGGTGTGGGTTGAAATAATCCCCTTTTTTTCAATAATTTCAATTTTTATTTTTTTCAATAATTTCAAAAAAAAAAAAAAATTCTTTGAGGAGAGGATGATGGGCGTTGGTGTTAATTTTTGTGCTTTTTTGATAGAAGTTTTCTCTTCCGGAAAGATGGGTTGGCCCTGAAAAGGGCCTTTGAAAGTGTTACACGACACTTATGCGCGGTATATTCTCTTTATACCACCTATATGCTTCCTGCATATTGTGCACTTTATTTTTAGATGCTCCTTCCCTGCGTCAACGCAGCGGCACATGGCTCCATCACACGACAGTGTGACCCAACAATCTTTACACAGGCACAGATGTCCACACGGTAATACAGCGTACTGGCTCTCCTCATATGTACAGATACTACATCGTGTTTTTTTTTCTTCTATTTTTCGTTCTTTCTTCTGTCTGGAAATCTCCGCCTCCATGACATTCATGTCTTTCCGCATGGCGTTAATCCGTTCGTTGAGGCGGGTTACCTCGGCTTCGTGGTAGCATGGTTGTGGTGTTTCGGCAGCCAAAGTCGTTGGAGTTTCGCCAGGCGACGTTGTTGCAAGTTTATTGCTATTTAACCATGCACGGTCTTCAGCCGAAGTCGTTATACTGGGAGTTTCGGCAGGCGACGTCGTTGTTGTAGTTGTTGGAGGTCTACTATTTAACCATGGAAGCTCGCCGTCTTGTTCCCCATCAGTTATATCATTGTCCTCGTTTTCTTCTTGTTCTTCTATGGCTTCCATTCTGCTTATTTCTTGGTCCTGTTGTTGACTTAGCATTTGCAACCGTCTATCCTCTTCTGCTCTTACATCTCGCCGGAGTTGTTCCGCAAGTTCTTCTGTACTGCGTCTTAACGTGGATTCGTCTTCAAGAACCCTCTGAAAACTTGTGATTATCGTCATTCCACCATCTTCTTCACTGCTAACTATCTCTCTGTGTTGTTCTGTAGCAGCAGCATTTCTAGGATCTCTAGCGGGATGGTGGGTGAACAGGGGTCGTCTTCTTGAACTCATGATTTGTATTTGTGAATAAATGTCAATATACACGTTATTTATAGTTTAGTCGGCTGTGTGTGGTGGGAGGTGGGTACAACATGGCGGTATGTGTGTGTGTGTGTGGTGGGAGGTGGGTACAACATGGCGGCATGTGTGGTGGGATTGTGGTGGGAGGTGGGTACAACATGGCGGCCTGTGGATGGATGTGTGGTGGGAGGTGGGTACAAAATGGCGGCCTGGTTTTATGGTGGTGGGAGGTGGGTACAAGATGGCGGCGTGTGTGGATGGTGGGTGCTGGGTACAAGATGGCGGCCGGTGTCAGTCAGTGCAATATGGTGGTATCTGCTAAAAAAAATTTTCCATGCACACTGTATAGTGTTGTGTTACCATTGCCCAAAGATAAAAAATTTCCTAGTTTTATTTCGAATCATCAGATTTTAGTGCATAATATTGCTTAAATAATGCCAACAGAAAACTCAGAGTCAATTTAAATATTTATTTGTATTGAGAAAATTACAAGAATTTCGAAGAGAAAAGAGCCGAGATAATGTCTGTCTGTCCTGGAAATCAGCTGATCAGCAATAAATCGACATCTCCGTGACCTTCAACGAGATTTTGACATTAGGTTTTACCCGCTTTTATCACAAATCATTATAAAGAAATTGTCACACCCGGTGAACTCCTGAAACCCACATCCTACCTGAGAGTTTGGTAAGATATTCCATTCATTCGTTACCGTTCCCGTGGAGTAGAATTTCATCCACCAGCTTTCACTGTTGTGGTGCGGGTCGGGGGGCGGGAGTTTTGCACTGATGAAAACCAATGTCGTCCTCTCTCACGAAACCAAACACAAAAATTGACAAATTATACGGACTGCCACGATAAGCGAATGTATGCAACAAATAGCGTTCCGTACTGCAGATGTCCGATAAAATCCCTCCAGTCAAGGGGGGAGGGGGGAGTGTTACAGAATGTTGATTCCACAAAACCTGTTCGGTGGCCTACATCATCGTTCAATCGCTGCTCATAAAGGCTGCGTTCAGCTCACCAGAACTGTATACACTTCGAAATCTGTGAAAGAATATCAATTTTCACGTTTCCTGTCTGATATCACACAAATTTATGCGTCCGCTCGAACACAACACAGCACACTCCCTCGATTACAGTCCACGTGTGACGGGTATACATGCAGGCGATGAATGATGCAGAGTTTCGTCACATTATTGATCTCAGCGGACACCGAAAGGAAGAAAGTTCCGTTATAAACTGCGACAGAGAATGTTCCCCAGCTCAGAAAACAACACAATGATCAGTGAAATCGTCCTCCGTATGCCTACCCGGGGCGCGGTAAAACAGCAAGAAAATTGTAACAAAATGGCTGCTCAAGGTCAATTTGCCCGGATAATAACGTCGTTCAAACCACAGCGCCATCTATACGCTTTGGTGCAAGGGAGACAACTCGGACTAGACCAATTCCCAGGCGAAGATGATGTCCGCTATATTTGGCCTGTATGGGTATAGGGGTGGTCGGGTTTTTTTATGGCTTTTACTATGAGCTATGAGGTTGATCATGTAGAATACGATGGAAAAAACTATGAAAGTACCGCGTAGGCTTGTATATAGATCCATATAGACCCATATACACTTATATACTGGGATATTAGTATGTATAAATCCATACGGGGTGGACATGTTGGAGTCTAGGTGGAGCACTAGTGGCCCGATTGGGTAGAGTGAGGTCTTATTTTAAAGCTCTCGAGGAAATAAATAAATAAATAAATAAATAAATAATAATAAAAAAAATCAAAAAAATCGGCGAGTAGTAGACGAAGGGAAAATTGGGAAGTACTGACCATGCCCCAGAATACTTCATATGCATATCACGGCCTTAAGGCCTATGTAAGATGTAATCTACTTCACAGTTTAGTAGTATAAAAAGCGCAAGTCCTATTGACCTTGCCCCTTCCAAAGAAATAAAATCGGCTCTATTTTACAGGAGTATATACGCAGGTCACGTGGGTTGTCACGTCACTTCCGGGTTTTCACTAAACACTACCTCCAAACATAGAAGAGTTCCAATTTTTTCCCTTAGACGTCCGTATGTTCATCCTCCAAACCCACAAGAGTTCCAATGTTCAACCGCCGGGGTGTTTTCCCGCCCCACCCCAGCGCCCCGCAGCGCGCGCGCGCGCGTCATCCCGCGTCATCCCCGGCAGTGCGCGCGCGCGGACGCGGGTCAAAAGGTCAAAGGGTCACCTCCAGGTCAGACGGTCCAATGTCCAATGAGACAATGTTGCGGCATCGCTATAGTCAGAGCTTGAGCACAAAAAAAAGGGGATTCTAGACGAACCTGGGAAAGATGGGCAGGTCCATTTGGACCAATCAGCGGTCGAGAAAAAGAGCCAATCAGCGGTCGAGAAAAAGAACCAATCAGCGGTCGAACAATCAGCCAATCGAATTGGGGTACTCACGGTGTGCTTTCGCTGACGTCCGCGCCTACATCTGGGTTCTTGTACACCCGGGTAATGTTTTTCTGGACATGGATGGGTTACCTTTGGCTCCATTCTAGGCCACTGATTGGCTAATACGGTGTTCAAAGCCACTTTCATGCATTATGCTCATAGAACTTATAGTCATAATCTATACGTGTTGGACGAGTCTCTTCACTCACCGTATACACGTACCTCAATGAAATGCCCGCTCCAAACCTAGACCAAAGACACGTACTTGGTCTGTAGGCTGATTTCATTGGCTCTCTATTTTTACTATAGTGCTCTTGCATTCTAACCTTGATGGGTTACCTAGAACTTATAGTCATCAACATAATCTATACGTGTTGGACGAGTCTTTTCACTCACCGTATACACGTACCTCAATGAAATGCCCGCTCCAAACCTAGACCAAAGACACGTACTTGGTCTGTAGGCTGATTTCATTGGCTCTCTATTTTTACTATAGTGCTCTTGCATTCTAACCTTGATGGGTTACCTAGAACTTATAGTCATCAACATAATCTATACGTGTTGGACGAGTCTTTTCACTCACCGTATACACGTACCTCAATGAAATGCCCGCTCCAAACCTAGACCAAAAACACGTACTTGGTCTGTAGGCTGATTTCATTGGCTCTCTATTTTTTACTATAGTGCTCTTGCATTCTAAACTTGATGGGTTACATTTTGGCCCCATCCTACACCACTGATTTCAGTTTGACTGAATCTCCACATTGGGCATTGATGCATTAGGAATAAAACACACAAGACAGGGTTTTTTGGTGAGATCTCATTTTTTTTTATTCAGTGAACAACAACAACGTGAGAACAACCACGTGAAAACTCAAGCCCAGAACAAGGGGCTTGTAATTAACTGAAGCCCAGAACAAGGGGCTTGTACATTGAAGCCCAGAACAAGGGGCTTGTAAACTTAAGCCCAGAACAAGGGGCTTGTCATTAACTTAAGCCCAGAACGGGGCTTGTACATTGAAATGATGGACGGCCCAGTCATAGACGAGTACATCGCGGTCCTTCCCACCCACTCCACCACCCCAGCAGCCTACATCCTGAATACAGACACGAAGAGTCGACCCGGTGAACATTGGATAGCTGTGTACGTGGACACCCTAGGCCAAGGCGAATACTTTGATTCCTACGGACTTGCACCCCTACATGCCGATTTAGTGAAATTCATGGACGTCTCTACTACAGAGTGGCGTTGGAATACGCAAAGATTACAAGGCCCCTTGAGTAGTGTGTGCGGACAGTACTGTGTGTTTTATCTCACTCACCGGAGTAGAGGACATTCTATGCCCACCATTGTACATATGTTTGATGATTATTGTCAAGCCGAAGACCGTGATGTCCTCGTCTATGACTGGACGGCCTCTCGTTTTAATGTGCATGCTCCATTTCTCTGGTTAACTTAAAAAAATGTACTGCGCGCGCAGGCCACTTGTTTATTATTATTGTTATGACGTTGTTGTTCTGACGTTCTGTTGAATAAAAGATGAAAAAACACAAAAAAATGTTTTGACTTTCTCTTTTTATTTAAGTCAACAAGAAAGGATTAGACTATATATACAAATAGAATACAGGGTACACATAGTAGGGGTTAAGGTACAAAAAAAGTTCTGCCAGGAGTAGGATTCGAACCTACGACAGCATTCGCCGACCAGCACTTAATACCGGCGCCTTAGACCACTCGGCCATCCTGACTTTTACATTTGTGTATCAACAGTTATAGTTCGACATTGTTTTTTACAAGTCCAAGTAAGTGGTGCTCACACCGTCGGCCAACACTTTTCGTTTGGGGTAAAAGAAAGTAAAGGCGTCTCGTTGCTGGATATAGGTGCGCATCTGATGGTCCACGACCCGGAATCCTCTGTTAGTGCCACTCGCACTGGCCTGGCTTTGCAACACGCCCAGGTAGAGAGCTTTGTCGATGGCAGGGTCACGTCGGTTGACGCCTTTACAACTAAACTTATTTTTCCCTCCTCCATCTCCTCCGTAACAGTAGTAGGTCTTAGAGGAGAGCGCAATCATAGCATCCCCGCTCCACTCCAGCTTAAACAGGCCGGGTGTCCGCTTATCGTAGGTGTAGTGATCGCGTCGGGGTAGCCACTGGTCCCGTTCCGCCTCATATTGTGCACGTAACTCTGGTTGGAAACGGCCATGTAGGCCGAGTCAGTGTCCATTTCCATGAGTTGCCAGTCTGATGGATTAAAATACACACCCATAAAATCGTATATGAATTCCAGCATCCTCAGCTTGGCCACCTGATAGACCATACATCCAATCTGCAGGGGTAAGTTGTACCGGATAGTCTTCTTGGCTGAAGTGACTTCATAGGTGTCGTCATCGATGACCTCCACGGATCGAAACAGAGAAGAATTCACTCTTTTGCGGGCTTGGGTAGTAGTACAAATGTTCACGTTGACGTGCTTATCCTGGTTCGTAACTGTTTTTCCATAATAACCATTGCCAGTGAGCTTCCAAGATTCAGCGATGATGGCCTGACTCGGGTATTCATCACCTTGACGACGGGCCTTCGTCACGAGGTCGGCATTCTCCGCAAAACAAGCCTCAGGTACGTACTGTATCACTTGATATATTTGAGTAATTTCCAAACCGTGGTTCATGTACCACTGCAGTAAGGGGGTGCCCAGCAAGATTTTCTCGGCCCACATACTCCCAATCAACATGCGGCGAGGTTTAGGCAAACACTCGTGTTGCTCCGCATAGGCGCCCATGGTCTCTCCAATGTCAGCCCGACCCACTAGCGTGTTCTTGAAGATAGGCGGACACTGGGCGAAGAGGGGCTTGAGAGTGTCGGGAACATGCAAATCGCATTCCACAAAACCGTAGAGCTGCCCCGAACGAATGGCGTCCAACATCTGTGGCAGACTCAGCAGTCGCCGACGACTCAAGGGGTACTCACGTTCTTTTAGGAACCGTTGTAAATGGGGCAGGGCCTGGCACATCGTGTGAAATTCACACTCCCACATCTCAATCAGATGGTATCCTCGCTCTTTCACATAATCTCCGTTGGCCACTACTTCTTCCCGTAATTCTTGCGGTGTTTTTCCACGTCGCTCATTGAAGCGTCCAGCGCTGAAATGACATTCGTGGCCGTGCCAGTAACAGCCATAAAACTGGAAAACGGTCGGTGTTCCTTGTACAAGGGCAAACCCATCGACGGGGAGTCGGCGATCTCCTATCCGCTTCTCTGTGGCGTTGGTCTGGTGACGTATATAAATTCCCCGTCGATAGGCTTCCCAGTCCAACCACTGGTCGGCGAGATGTTTGTACGGCGTCCGTTGCGGTGTGAAATGTTGACCGTCTGCCCACCAACGCGTATAATGCCCGCTGGGCATGGGTTGGGCCAGCGACCACAAGTACAAGGCATTGGCGTCAAATCCAATGATTTTGGCACAGGGTTTCCCACTGGGCAGAGTAGTCACATCCTTCTCGTGGTAGCGGTGAAAAATAAGGTTAGGGCCACCCACAATGTTCTGCTTCAGACATTCATGCATGTCTGCATCTTTTTGGTGAACCAGCGAGAAGTACGTAGGACACTCTTGAAAAAGATGGCGAAGCGCCAGACCCGGTAAACTCAAGCACTCCTTGAAGATGTCGACGTGCATTTGGCGACGAAAGAGTTGCACCATTTTCTCGGCCGCTTCCAGGAAAGGAACCACATCTAGGTTGTTATACCACACCAGGAAATCTCGCAACGTCTTCATGCTGTGGCGGTTCCACACTTGTTGGAGTTCGATGTAGGTGGCCTCTGGCAGAGCTTCCCCTTTCAGGTCATTGTAAAACGCTTCCCGGGGTGGCAACTGGGTGTCTTCTAAGCGGTCCAGGCTCGTCATATAGGTGTAAGGGAAGTAACCTTTGGTTTGTGCACAGTTGTAGGCCTTGACCCACTGATCATAGCTACAATTAGGAGCTAAATAGTTCCGTACATCCAGGAAATGCAGTGATGTGGTAGTGAGGGCCATATGGTAATTTATCTTCTTGATCACCGACTTCAGGGTATCGGACTGGGCCAAGTAAGGGTAGAGAAATTCCTTCACCATGTTCAAGTCGTATCGCCCCGAATTGAAGCCGAGCACCGGTAACTGACCTAGGTATTGAAGGAACCGTAACTTCAATTTCGCCGCATACGGTAAAGGTAAAGGGACATCCTGCGACTGCAGAGGCTGCGACTGGGATTCCGGCTCCGACTCGGACTCAGACTCTTCATTATCGCTGAACGCTACACCGGGTACAGGAATGCTGTCGTCCAGCTGGGCCAGTACGTCCTCGAACTTGGCCACCAACAATTCCGTACTGGCCGCACTGACTTCCTCTAAATACTCCATCATACGGGTGATCAACTCATGGGATTCCCCCGTGGACACGAAACACACCGGAGCAGCGTCATAGCCAGGTACGTTGCTGGAAATACTGACACTCAGAGGAATATGGCGCTGCGTCCACTGCGTTTTCGCTGAAAACATGTCCATGGGCTCCAACAGGGCCTCAAAATCGTAACACGCCCGGAAGGGGAAATAACGGTCCTCCTCCGGTATCATCACACCCTCATCGGCCAGTTCCTGGAAAATAGTAGGTGCATTATGATACACTCCACCCGGATATACTCGCTTGACACTGTTGTCACAGATTTTCTCGTGGCGATGTAAGTCGTAAGACTTTTTAAACACACGATGGCATTGGGCACAACTGAAAGACTGAGCGTACTGGCTCATATTGTAAATGAGCGAAAAATGACTCACGCCATTGTCATCGAACACATTGACTTTCATCGTAGCAGCATACCGTTCTGTTGATCGCCGAACCAATTCAGCCACAAATGTATCCTCCTCCTCGCATCGTAATCGATAAACAAAGATATTAATATCGAACAGTGTTTCCACGTCATCCAAATTCTTAAAAGGCACTCCACGGAAGTGCCGCTTATCCACGGCTTGCTGCTCTAAATACTGCTCCCAATAGCCATCGGCCACTGTGTCACAAGCCTTGGGGTCACACTCGTCCAGATGCACGGCCAAACACCGAAACAGACATTTCCGGTCTTTGTAGGGCCCCTTTTTCCCTGCTGTTAATGCATACAGGCCTTTTCGACGAAGCAACCACGGGGGAAGTAGTACAGGAGCACCGATCGGGTGATCTCTCATTTTCGTGACGAAAAATGTGACGTTAGTCACCATTTCCACAAGCCATTGGGTATTGGGGCGTTGCAACCGAGTCCATTCCAATGGATCCAACGTAGTCAATTGGTCGATGAGTGGCTCCAGGGAAATCGCATCCGTTACCGTGAACGGCTGATCAAACACATAGGTATTATTGCTGGGATAATAATACCGCAGCTGGTCCGTCTCCTTGTGCCGTAAAATGTACCCGAATGTCATATTCAACTTGAACGCTGTCACCTGATCTTTGAAAATGTTCTCGGCATAGGTAGACAGATACGTGAGGTCCTCCAGCCGAAAATTGTACAAGTCCAAAAGACGACGGTCACGGTGATAACAATGGCGTATGGTAGCCCAGTGTCGTTGATAAATGGCCCTCACACGCTCATCTTCAGGGAAGACTTCAACCGGAGGTGCTGCTGGGTCCCAGGGAAAATCTTCTCCACGTCTCATGCTTTTCGTCTCATACAAGCGGATAGGCAAGCAGGCAGGCAGGCAGGCAGGGAGGCAGGTCAGGTCAGGTAAGTCAGATTGAATACACCCCTACCCTAAAAAATCGACTCCTTTTATACGTTTTTCTACAATCCGCCATCTTGTACCCACCTCCCACCACACATCCATCACGCATGCGCACATCGACAGATGGTGGTGGGAGGTGGGTACAAAATGGTGGATACCCACCTCCCACCACCATAAAACTAGGCCGCCATCTTGTACCCACCTCCCACCACACATTCATCCACAGGCCGCCATGTTGTACCCACCTCCCACCACACATCCATCACGCATGCGCACATCCACACTTATAACGTCAATTGATGGAGGGTGGTGGGAGGTGGGTACAAAATGGCGGAAACCCACCTCCCACCACCATCCAAATGGTGGTGGGAGGTGGGTACAAAATGGCGGCTACCCACCTCCCACCACCATAAAACCAGGCCGCCATCTTGTACCCACCTCCCACCACACATCCACACAGGCCGCCATCTTGTACCCATCTCCCACCACACATCACTCACGCATGCGCACATCCACACTTCTGACGTCAACCAAGGTTCTGCGCATGCGCAGGGAAGAGCTAAAGCCCTTAAAGACGCCTTGTATACTACTATCCCATCTTTCCACCATATAATAGAATGTAAAGGCGTGTATGAGCAGCTTTACAGAGACGTAAAGTTTCATAAATGTGAAATTTACAAATATTAAACTCCACGGATATCCCACCTTTCTGCCATAAAATAGAATGTAAAGGCGTGTATGACCGTTACAGAGACATCAATCTTCAGAAACCTAATCTTCATGTCTAAGAACAAGCGCGGGTTGTGCACCTCCTATTCCGAAATAGAGATTGGGGTTAGTTCGAGCTTCCACCACGCGACTGATATTTTCTGGTAAATAATTATGGGATAAGACTGCAATTCGACAATAAATAAAGCCAAAGAACAATTTTATTTTTGAAAGTCCAGCAATTCCAAACTAGAGGACCGCCAACATACATGTAATACATATTGGTAATAATATTAACAAGAAAGCGAACGGTAAAGACAAATATAGCATTTATTGAGAAACATCGCAGTACGACATTATAACGTTGAACTGAAATCTGAACGTACAAATAACATGAAATAAACATTCATGACCAAAATGTATTCATTATTCATGATCTGCTTAACAAAAAATTACAATACAAATTTTGTTTTAATAACACAAACAAAACAAACAGCAGAATAAACAGACATGAAGAGGCTAAAGGTTATGGGAACATTTGAAAACAAAACAAATCCTTCGTTTTACTCAGTTAAAGTGCAAATATAAAAGTCCATTTTCGTAAAGGTCTGTATTTTCCTGCGAAGTATAGGCTCTCATTTGCAAATTGTCCTGTAATGAGTGAGTCAATCGATCAGTCCATCCGAATCCTTTCGTCGGCAAAAATAAGGAGATTTTTGGCATGAACGTGCATTAGGGGACTATTATCAGCAAGTTCTGAACTGACCTACTTAGGAGACCTATAAACCTCAAAATGTTGAGAGGATTTTACTTTATTTCTAGATAGAGGGTCATCTCTCGACCCTCTCTCGTAGAGGGCCCCCAAGTCATCTCTCGAGCACATACTAAAATCATATCAAACCCTACTGCGTTGGTCCTGTGACGTTAGTCACACTGTCATGTAGGTACTTCAGTATAACTAAAAACTGTTATGACTTGAAAAATATATTATCTAAGTTTAATAGGAGCTATTTGTAAAAAAATTAATCGACATTTAAACACTTAAGGATCATTCTAAACATTTAAAACCCCAAATTTTCGCAATCTCACGTAATTGCAGTAAATGAGATATATTATAATCAAACGAATTTCAAGATGTTTAAATGGTTGTGTCCTCCTCGATTATCCAGCGCACGTCCTCGTCGATTTTAGGATTCGCTTTTTCTTTAGGATCACCCCTTCTTCTCTCTGACATCATTCTTCGAGTTGTTTCCGAACAAGTTTTCAAAAACTGTTCGTCTAATATTGATTTCAGTTTGGCGAACTGTCTCGACTCCCACGAGGGGGATCGGGAAACCAGACAACCATCCTCATCCTCGTCGCTACTCATGAGAGCATGGTCAAGCGCCCTCTCCACCCTGTCTTTCTTCTCTTTGTCCCATTTTTTGGACGCAAGTGCCCCAATACGACGTTTTGATTTCTGCAAAGATAATATATACATTTCACCCATAAACTGGAATTCTGCATACAAAGAAAATGTTTCGCACTATCGCTATAACCTGCCACGACACAGTGCCATTCCTCTGTTTTGTTATCATGAATCAGTGAGCGAGTAAAGTTGCAATTCTTAAATTCCTCATACACAGAATTCCCCCCCCCCCCCTCCTCCCAATGGAGATGAATGTTTGAATACATAAAAAATATTAGGGTCGTTTTCTGTGTCCATTTATATAATGTTCACTAGTAGTCCAGTAAATATGTGAGAACATTGTGCCTTTTTCCATAAAAGCATGAAATTTGGTATAGTCTGGGGATATAGATATTTCTAGATAAGGAGCCACCGCGAACTTTCCCTATGTAGGTCACAGCTGCCATTTTCAAAATCGCCGCCAGAAGCTTATATTATATATAATTTAGGATCCTGCACTGTTTTATTTGTTTGGCAATATTTCTGTTGGTCATCTCTCAGAATATTGACAGAAAATCCAATATCAAAGTTAGACAAGTCAAAAGGCCACGACGGCCATCTTGGATTTCAGGATGGCTAGTAGTAGTATAAAGACGGCACAGACCAACTTGACCTACTTTTTTGTTCCCCCCCGGTGGCGGAGTGTGGAGGAACTTGGAGGTCACGGGAGGGGATTCCCCAGTGGGGGTTTCCCAATGACGATCACGTGATCAAGGCATGTCTAGACTTGTTCTGGGTTGTACAGTTCTGCCATACGGAGGATGGGTACTAGTATTTCGCTGACGCCCTAGTAATAAACATAATCCATGTTGGGTGGTGGGTTTAAGATGGCGGCTGTGGGATGGGTGGTGGGATGGGTGGTGGGTTTAAGATGGCGGCTGTGGGATGGGTGGTGGGTTTAAGATGGCGGCTGTGGGATGGGTGGTGGGATGGGTGGTGGGTTTAAGATGGCGGCTGTGGGATGGGTGGTGGGATGGGTGGTGGGTTTAAGATGGCGGCTGTGGGATGGGTGGTGGGATGGGTGGTGGGTTTAAGATGGCGGCTGTGGGATGGGTGGTGGGATGGGTGGTGGGTTTAAGATGGCGGATTGTAGAAAAACGTATAAAAGCAGGCGATTTTTAGGGGTGGGGTGTATTCATTGCACTACCATGCGGAGCACTCTGACTGACCTGACCTGACCAGCCTGCCTGCCTGCTTCACCTCTAGCCAGCCAGCCAGCCTATGCGGAGCACTCTGACTGACCTGACCTGACCAGCCTGCCTACCTGCCTGCTTGTATGAGCTGTGGAGAACCTTTTACTTTTTTTCATTTTACCAGTGCAAATTCACCAGACTATTACACCGTAGCAGTTACTCACCAGCCTGAGCCCACAGTCATCCCAGCAAGTGAAGCTTCAAAAGTACCGTGTTCGCCTCATTGATGACATGCAGCTGACCAGTATCACTCAGTAACACCAATCAACACCGTACACGTATGTAATATAACTTATTTTTTAATAATATCTATGCTAGGAAATTACCCCCCCCCCCCTTCTCGAAATTTTTCAGCTTAGGTCTTCAGGAGAACAGTGAAAAAAGACATCACAGTTATTTCCCTATATTATGGAAACTTGTAGCGGCCAAGTTTAGTATCTATAGGTAGGCATTTATATATTGGCAGAATTTTCTCGTGTAATCATCTTACTATTTATAGAGTTTGTCGCTCAAAATCACTCATTGACTTTATCAACAAGAATTACACCATGCCTCGCGCATGGCTCAGCTGAGATTACAGCGTAGTACTGCCAGCACCAACAACGAACTGGCAGACGACATGATCCAACAATTGACTAAACAGACAAGATCTCTCCTACCCGTACGTTTCAGTTTATCTCAAAGTGTTCACAATACATTCTAGAATAATATGATGCACGAATTTAAGAGTTTTGTGTGACAAAATGGCGTATAGAATGACAATTTGTACAATTCCCCGGATAATCGCACATTTCCAACCACAGCCCCATCTAGACGCTTTGATGCAAGGGAGACAACTCGGTCTATCCCAATTCCTCTCATTCGCGCATTTCTATCTTTTTTGCGTGTATAGGGTGGTGGTCATTTGTTTATGCATTTTACTCTGGGCTGTGAGATTGTAGAATACGATGGGAAAAGCTATGAAATGTTTTTTTAAGTACCGGGTAGGCGTGTATATAGATGCATATAGACCAATAGACACTCATATACTGGGATATTAGCCCAATGTATGTATAAATCCATACGGGATGGACATGTTGGAGTCTAGGTGGAGCACTAGTGGCCCGATTGGGTAGAGTGAGGTGTCATGTTGTAGCTCTCGGGGAAAATAAATAAATAATAATAATAAAAAAAAATTAAAAAATCGGCGAGTAGTAGACAAAGGGAAAACTGGGAAGTACTCACCATGCCCCAGAATACTTCAAGGTGATATGCATAGGCCTATGTAAGATGTAATCTACTTCACATTTTAGTAGTATAAAAGGCGCAAGTTCTATTGACCTTGCCCCTCCAAAGAAAATCGTGACCGATTCATTGTCAAAATCGGCTCTATTTTACAGGAGTATATACGATCAGGATGAGGCGACGTGACAGATCGAGATCTCCCTTGGCGCGTGAGAATGTGAGAGGCGAACACGACTTTCCTGAGGATCCAGCTGTGCCTCCCGCTGACGCCTTGCCCGAACACCACCCTGTGAGTGACATCTATCGGCGCCATTGGAGCACCATCCGACGATGTTTCCACCGTCATCGCCCTATTCAAGATTTGTATAATTTCCGGCTACAGGACCTCACGTATCTTCCTAACTATGCCGAGAACATTTTCAGAGA
The DNA here is from genome assembly GCA_036873755.1 of Hanleya hanleyi. Classification (NCBI taxonomy): domain Eukaryota; kingdom Metazoa; phylum Mollusca; class Polyplacophora; order Lepidopleurida; family Hanleyidae; genus Hanleya; species Hanleya hanleyi. The sequence goes on along the minus strand of JAVTVY010041485.1, from coordinate 123,224 downwards.
CCAAATGACAGCATTCAAAGTGAATATGACATTCGGCTATATTCTACGGCACAAAGAGACGGATCAGGTACGGTATTTTTATCCGAGCAATAATACCTATGTGTTTGACAAGCCATTCACCATCATCAATCGTGCGTCACTGGAGCCCCTCATCGACCAACTGACTACGTTGGACCCATTGGAATGGGCCCGGTTGCAACGCCCCAATACCAAGTGGACTGTGGAAATGGTCACCAACGTGACATTTTTCGTGACCAAAATGAGAGATCATCCGATCGGTGCCCCTGTAATTCTTCCCGCTTGGCTGCGCAATCGAAAAGGACTGTATGCATTAACACAAGGCGCAAAGGGACCCTACAAAGACCAGAAATGTCTGTTCCGGTGTTTGGCCATTCATTTGAACGAGTGTCATCCCCAGGCTTGTGATAGAGTGGCCAATATCTATTGGAGACAATATTTAGAGGAACAAGACCTAGATCCGCGGCAGTTCCGGGGAGTCCCCTTCAAGAATTTGGATGTCGTGGAGTCCCTGTTCAACGTCAATATCTTTGTGTACCGTTTACTACGGGAAGAGAAGGAGGATGAAGAGGAGGGTCATGACACATTTGTGGCTGAATTGGTGCATCGGTCTTCAGAACGGTATGCTTCCACCATGAAAGTCGATATCTTTGACGACGGCGGGGTGAATCATTTTTCCCTGATCTATGATATGAGTCTGTACGCGCAATCCTACAGTTGTGCCCAATGCCATCGGGTGTTCAAACACTCTGGGCACCTACATCAGCACGAGAAGATTTGTGACCACACTGTCAAACGGAAATTTCCTGGCGGTGTGTACCATAACACGCCCACCATCTTCGAGGAACTGGCCGATGAAGGTCTCATCATACCAGAAGAGCATCGTTATTTTTCTTACCGGGCATGTTACGATTTCGAGGCGATGTTGGAACCGATGGATGCGGCCTCGGCGAAAACACAGTGGACACAGCGCCATATTCCCCTGAGTGTCAGTATTTCCAGCAACGTACCTGGCTATGACGCTGCACCCGTCTGTTTCGTGTCCACCGGCGACGCCCATGACTTGATTACCCGGATGATGGAGTACTTAAAGGAAGTCAGTGCGGCCAGTACAGAACTATTGGTGTCCAAGTTCCAGGACGTACTGGACCAACTCGACGACCGGATTCCTACACTGGGTGTATCGTTCAGTGACGATGAAGAGTCCGAGATGGAGCATAGTGGTCAAATATTTGACAGAGAAGAAATGGAGCATAGTGGTCAAATATTTGACAGAGAAGAAATGGAGCATAGTGGGCAAATATTTGACAGAGAGGAAATGGAGCACAGTGGGCAAATATTTGACAGACAGGAAATGGAACACAGTGGGCTGCAGCTGCAGGATGTGCCTTTACCTAAACCGTATGCGGAGAAATTGAAAATCCGCTTCCTGCAATACTTAGGCCAGTTACCGGTGCTCGGATTCAACTCGGGGCGATACGATCTCAACATGGTGAAGGAATTTCTCTACCCTTACTTGGCCCAGTCCGATACCATCAAGTCCGTCATCAAAAAGATCAACAACCACATGGCCCTCACCACCACATCACTCCATTTCCTGGATGTACGGAACTACTTAGCACCTAATTATAGCTACGATCAGTGGGTGAAGCCCTATGACTATGCACAAACCAAAGGGAAGTTCCCTTACACCTACATATCGACGCTCGACCACTTGGAGGAAACACAGTTGCCACCCCGGGACGCGTTCTTCGACGAACTCAAGCAAGTGGAATGTCCGGAAGACACGTACCGGGAACTACAGCAGGTATGGAACGACCAACACATGCACACCTTGCGAGATTTCCTGGTGTAGTATAACAACTTAGATGTGGTCCCTTTCCTCGAAGCGGCCGAGAAAATGGTTCAACTCTTTCGTCGCGAGATGCACGTCGACATCTTCAAGGAGTGTTTGAGTTTACCGGGTCTCGCGCTTCGCCATCTCTTCCAACAGTGTCCTACCTACTTCTCACTGATACAACAAAAAGATGAGGACATGTACGATTGTTTAAAACAGAACATCGTCGGCGGACCTAGCCTTATTTTTCACCGCTACCATGAGAAGGATGTCACGACTCTTCCCGGTGGGAAACCCTGTGCCAAAATCATTGGATTTGACGCCAATGCCCTGTACCTGTGGTCTCTCGCCCAACCCATGCCCAGCGGCCATTATACACGCTGGTGGGCAGACGGTCAACATTTCACACCTCAACGTACGCCGTACAAACATCTCGCCGACCAGTGGTTGGATTGGGAAGCCGATCGACGGGGAATTTATATACGCCATCAGACCAACGCCACAGAGAAGCGCATAGGAGATCGTCGACTCCCCGTCGATGGGTTTGCCCTTGTACAAGGAACACCGACCGTATTTCAATTTTATGGGTGTTATTGGCACGGCCACCAATGTCCTTTCAGCGCTGGACGCTTCAACGAACGACGTGGGAAATCAGCAGAAGAATTACGAGCAGAAGTGGTGGAGAATGGAGATTACGTCAAAGAGTTGGGGTACGATCTGATCGAACTGTGGGAGTGTGAATTTCACACCATGTGCCAGACCCTCCCACACTTACGCGACTTCCTTAAAGCGCGCGAGTACCCGTTGAGTCGCCGACCACTCTTGACCCGGCCACAGCTTTTCGACGCCGTTCGTTCCGGGACCTTGTATGGATTTGTGGAATGTGATCTGCATGTTCCCGACCATCTCAAGCCCCTCTTCGCCCAGTGCCCGCCTATCTTCAAGAACACGCTGGTGGGTCGGGCTGACATTGGAGAGACCATGGGCGCCTATGCTGAGGAACATGACGTATTGAAACAACCTCGTCGAATGTTGATTGGGAGTATGTGGGCAGAGAAAATCTTGCTGGGTACCCCTCTGCTACAGTGGTACATGAGCCATGGTCTCGAAGTGACGCGCGTGTACCAAGTCCTTCAGTATATACCCAACGCCTGTTTCGCGCGGAATGCCGACATCGTCACGTCTGCCCGTCGTCAAGGCGATCAAGATCCTAGTCAGGCCATCATCGGTGAATCTTGGAAATGGACAGGCAATGGTTATTATGGAAAAACGGTCACCAACCAAGACAAGCACGTCAACGTCAATATCTGTACAACCAAACAAGCCCGCAAAAAGATCAACTCGCCTCTGTTTCGGTCCGTCGACGTCATCGATGGTGATACCTATGAAATCTCTTTAGCCAAAAAGGTCATTCGTTACAACCTGCCCCTCCAAATTGGATGTATGGTATACCAGGTGGCCAAGCTGAGGATGCTCCAGTTCCTCTACGATTTCATGGGTGTGTATTTCCATCCATCCGATTGGCAACTCATGGAAATGGACACGGACTCTGCCTACATGGCCGTCTCTAATGCGGATTGGGAGCCCCTGGTGAAACCGGAGTTACGCGCACAGTATGAGGTGGAACGGGACCAGTGGCTACCTCGACGTGACCATTACCAGTACGACAAGCGGACGCCGGGCCTGTTTAAGCTGGAGTGGAGTGGCGATGCCATGATCGCCCTGTCGTCCAAGACCTACTTCTGTTACGGTGGAGATGGAAACAATAAGTTCAGTTGCAAAGGAGTCAACCGGCGTGACCCCGCCATCGACAAAGCCTTGTACCTGGACGTGCTCCAAAGCCAGACCAGTGCGAGTGGCACTAACCGAGGATTCCGCGTCGTCGACCACCAGATGCGAACCTACATCCAGAAACGAGATGCCTTCACATTTTTCTACCCGAAACGGAAAGTCCAGGCCGATGGCATCAGCACCACTTACTTGGACTTGTGAACATATCTTATACCCGGACTTTTCTAATGGACATACATATTTGGACTCTAAATAACTCTCTATATATACATTACACCATGAACTTGTTTGTCATTCTTTTGAATAAGTACTCGATATACGTCAGTGCGAGGACTCGGTTGAACTGTTATATACTTCACTGTGATTTCTCTCTCTCTCTCTATGCATACGTTCACCTCAATTCTTGTTTGCAACGTTCTTATATACTTGTACATACATTCTTAAAATGTTCACCTTAATAAATATTCGAACTTCACTTGGGTTTTCATGCAGTTTTTTATTGAACACCACCACCACCACCGAATCATTCGTACTAACCATGCTTCGAGCAGGTTATATCATGGTCTTAACACCTCTGTTGGGTTGCTGGGTATTGATGGGTCACATCCCGAGCACTGAAAGAGACGTCCTTAGACGTCCGGATGTTCAACCGCCGGCACTTTTTCACCGGCCTGGCCCGCCCCAGCACGCAGCGCGCGCGCGCGGGGGTTCTCCGGAAGTGCGCGTCATCACCGGCAGTGCGCACGCGCGGATCAAAAGGTCACCTGTCAAACGGTCTTCCTTTCGGTAAGGTTCGGAGAATACATAGAACTTATAGTCATAATCTATACGTGTTGGACGAGCCTCTTCACTCACCGTATACACGTACCTCAATGAAATGCCCGCTCCAAACCTAGACCAAATACACGTACTTGGTCTGTGGGCTGATCTCATTGGCTCTCTATTTTTACTATAGTGCGCTTGCATTCTAACCTTGATGGGTGATATTTTGGCCCCATCCTACACCACTGATTTCAGTTTGACTGAATCTTCAGATGCATTATGAATAAAACACACAAGACAGGGTTTTTTTTGGTGAGATCTCATTTTTTATTCAGTGAACAACAACAACGTGAGAACAACCACGTGAAAACTGAAGCCCAGAACAAGGGGCTTGTAATTAATTCAAGCCCAGAACAGGGGGCTTGTACATTGAAAGAATTCAAGCCCAGAACGGGACTTGTACATTGAAATGATGGGCGGCCCAGTCATAGACGAGTACATCTCGGTCCTCGGCCTTGGGGTACTCGTCAAACATGTGGACGATGGTAGATAAGGGTCTTACCCGGCATCGATGGTACAGGTAAAACAAGCAATATTGTCCGCACACCATACTGTCCCGCCTTTCCAACGTTTTAGTATTCCAACACCACGTCTCTGTGCCTTGATCCATGAAGTCTGTTAAATCGGGATGCAGGGGTGGTAGGCCGTACGGATCAAAGTATTCACCCTGCTCTTCTGTCAAGTACACGGCCACCCAGTGTTCACCGGGCCGATCCATCGGGTCTGTATTCAGGACGTAAGCAGCCGGATACACACGGTCTAATGGGAACACGTCTCGGGCGAACACTCCTTGAAACACCCTACGTGTTCCTGGGTCAGTCTCCAGCACCGTGGTTATCTGGTCTGTATCCATGTTAGGTGGCGAAGTCACACAGCACGTTACGGCTTTTATCGATTTGAATGATGTTGTCAAACTCAGCGTAGCAGATCACATTGATGGTTTTCGGTAAAGGTGTCCCGAAGTGCAGTTCCAAGCGTAAGTTGCCTTTCTTGATGAGACTCAGTTGATGATCGTTGTCTAAGGTGGGAGTCAGATCGAAACAGAACAATGTGTACCCTCTGCCGAAATCGTCTCGACTGATCATATTTCCCTCGTCTTGGTTGATTTGGCCAGTTGCTGTGAAGAGGTTCAGATAGCTCCGGATGTAATTGTCCGTTCCAAAGTTAGGTTGTAAGGGGCGTGCCGGTACCTGTTGGCCATCCACATGCAGGGCCACGAAATTGATGTTGAACGCTTTTAGGTTGAACGGATTCCTCGAGAGAGTCCCATTATAACTCACGTTCTCCACACAGGCTAGGGTTAAACGCTTGGGCAAATCCCCCAGGAACAGGTTTTCTTGATTGACAATCATATTGCCTTTAGGAACGGAAAAGACCTTGGTCTGTACTCGTCGAATCGGGTACTGGGCCGGTTTTTTCTCCAAGGCTCTGATGTGCCCCAACTGTACACCTGGGCTGGGTTTCACTTTGCGTACAAACAGACTTGCCTCTTGGATGACAATGTTATACTCGAGGTCCTCATTCGGGGCCATCAAGGCAAACGCAGGCGTTGCGCGCCCTAGTCGTATTTTGACAGGTACTCCATTCAAGAGCTGAAATCAAGATGTTAACAGTGTCACCGTGCTTTTCCAGCTGTCTCCGGTCCAACGATTGGTCATTCGACCAGCGCCATTCTCTCTTGTTCGGAAATCCCTCCTTTCATCTAGGAGCACCCTCTTACAGAGGTATTTAAAAGCTTGCAGTAACCCCGCCGCTTACTAGGGTGGTCGAGACAGGGTCAGTAGCAGTCGAGGTCCCGTGCTGTGCAGGCTGTGCAAGTAACTTATTTACAGTGCATCAGAGTCAGACACTCTAACCATTCGGCCACGACACGCTCACATTTTAAATTAAGACCAACAAATCTCATTGGTTCGCTATTTATGGGAGCCATCCCGATCTTCATAAACAACCACGTGACTGTCTCAGTTGACCCATGACGCAGCCTGACCTTGTTTTCGATCTCAAAATCTGCCGTCTAATTGGGAAAATGTTGTTGCTGCATCAGCCAGTGATTGGCCGTCCGTAGGCGGGTTCAATACTATAGGCTAACTCCACAAGGTGGCAGGGAATCGTTCCCCTGAGAGAGGAAAGTGAGAGACTGTCACAGGCCTCAATTTGAATAGTGAAAAGTGTCATTATGCCTCTTGGACAGTTCGATAAAGCCTTCAACCCCATTCCATAGTTTCACAGATCAAAGTGATAGACCTGTTAATAAATTCATTGAAAATTAACTTTGAAGGAAATATAAATTTTCCATTTTGCTCGGCAAAGTAAGCGAGAAGGGAGACTGAAGAGCGTAGATTTTCGCGCTATGACTAAATCCTTGAAATTTGTTTGGATTTCCAAATATTTGAAAGCCTTTTTGATTTGCAAAAATCAACGGCTGAACCGAATGTTTTGAAACTTGGCGTACACGATACTTGTACCAAGACATTGCCAAAACGATCATTGTGAATTCGTTTGTCAATTCCGTATAGACGGCACGGACCAGTCAACTTCCTTGGCAAGAAAACACTGGCAGATGGTGCTTTTTCTACAATTACCACTACCTCCGCTGATATGTCTTTCACTGTATTATTTGCCACTGCCGCAGGTTTTGACTTCAATGTAGTCATTTCTTACTTGTTTAAAGTGAAGACAGTCGATCTTATTCGGCAAATAAAAAAAAAAGAAACAACTTCCATTGTCAATAAATATAATCAAGCTAACGGAAAAAACGGTTTTTACTGTATACTTTTACAGGCTTCGCCTCAGATACGTGCATCATGTATAATCTCTTCCTGGCAGGATGAAGTTCTTTCATCAAAGTCCAAAGTTAAGTGATGGTTTATTGATGGACTGTATGGTTGGGGCAATAATCCCATTCAAACGTGCCACGCCCTTTCTCCGTGTAGGCTAAATTGTCAAGAAATACTGAGAAAGTCAAACTTCACCTCTCGTTTATCATATGTTGAATGTCAAAAACTGCACCTGGAGAGAGGTTCTCTTGTTCCACAAGGTCAGATTGTGTTCGGTCGTTCTACTTCAGTGCTCACCAATTGTGGGACAGATAGTTGAGATCTCAGCGATCTGTGCGACCATTCTTATATTAACAACTCATAGAAATATGCGCATAAATATGTATTCATACAGAAATATATACTGTACTTGCTGCATATTTTTCAACTTAAATAATTCACAAGAGCTAGCGCTGTTCGGAAGAGATTTTACAGCGTGTTCATAACTATGGTCTATTTTATAGGGTATGTTATCATCAGCGGATAAACGGTTCATTCCAAGAAAACAGCATACCCGATACATGTCTATACAGGTAAGACACAGCGTCTTAGGTAAGACATTTATGGTGAGGGTCAATTGAGTGAGTGAGTGAATAGTATTTAACGTCGCTTTCATCATTTGTTGTTTCTTACTCCCGTCGTAATGCTTTTCATCAATATGAAGCCATATTTGGCAGTCAATACATGTGAAGCCATATGTTGGCAGTCAATACATATTGTTAATAAGTATATATAGGCATATATAATAAAATACTACAACAACACGAGCTAGGATTTATTGAAAATGAACGAGTGTGTTGATTATAGCCTACAGAAAAGACATGCAACAAGAGAATAAACATGACGGGAGTTCAGAAAAATAATCCCAAACTGAATAAAAATGTAACAGTGAAATGAAACCAACAGGAGAGATCTTTTTCTTCTATTTCAGGACAAGTGAGGATAAGCTAGATAGAGACAAATAATCATTTTTTTTTAGCAAAATGAGGTCTGTGGATTGCTGCACGTGTCTCTAGATATGCCGCTAACATACGGCACGTGATGACGAGGAACCGGCCCCGAAAATCCCATCGAAATAGATGCTTGCCAAACATTCGCGGGAGACGGTGGAAATTACAGTTGTGTACGACACTGATTCTTATGGTTGTTTCGAGCTTCTATTTGTATATTCAGTGGTCACCCATTTACTATATGAATACTGAAATAGAGGGCTTGGAGAAACAAATCAGTCGGAGTATCGCCTTGGAGGTTGGAGGATATGATTCCATGAACAGGAATAAGCAATTTGCCCCGAACAAGACGAAATTGAAAGATTTGATTGTCAGAAAAATATTGACCAAGTCGTTATACCCGACAACACTGACAGACCCTTATAAGATTGAGAACCCTGATCTGTGTACCGGGGTGGCTATAGCCTTACTGTTCGTTGTTCACACTGCAACAGCCCACTTTGACAGAAGAACAATCATTCGCCAGACGTTCGGAAACAAAGATATATTCAAAACAATTAATACCAGGGTAGTATTTTTACTAGGTAGAACGAATGATACCAGAGTTGAAAAGAGGATTCAAAATGAGAATTCTGAATTCGGTGATATAGTGCAGGGTGATTTCATGGACACTTATAGAAATCTAACGCTAAAAGCAGTGATGGGCTTACGTTGGATAACAGAACATTGTAGTCATGCCAAACTCATCGTGAAAGTGGACGACGACATTTTCATTGACGTGTTTAAAGTTGTCGAGATGTATGTCCCAATGTACGCCAGAAAGAAGAAACAGATCGTCTGTCACACGTGGCCTCAAAGCACTATTTACCGCGGAAAATCTAAGTGGCGTATTGATGAAGACTATTTTCGAGGTGTCAAATATTATCCGCCGTATTGTAGCGGCTTCACTGTCTTCATGACTCCGGATGTTGTTAAAATCCTATACCATGTCGCCTTTTTTACCCCATTTTTCTGGGTGGACGATGTGTATGTGTACGGAATACTGCCATCAAAGCAAAAAATAACACACATTCATTGGAATAATTTTTCTTTGAAATGGCAAAAGTGTATTAATAGCTACAAATCACCCAATTCTAATAAATATGTTTCCTGTGCTGTACGAAGACCCAGAGATATGCAAATTATGTGGAAACATTCTTTGCTTAAACTTTCGGAAAAAACACGAAGAAAAGTAAATAACGACATCTTGGCTATCTTTGGTATCAGTGTGAAAAACGAGACAAAGAAGGGCTAAATTGAAGAGAGTTAGCAAATCGTACATGGAAGAGATGGCTTTCAAAATGGCTGCCATCTGAAATCTATTTCCCTCAATAAACCCATAGCTAAACTATTTATTAACTTTTGTCCCTGTGGATTTACTGATGCTTCAGGGTTCAGTCAAGCGGACTATTTCACAACAGATCATTCCGAACTGACGAGCGGAATTTACTAAAGGACCTGAATTTCCTATAAATCTCCAGATGTGACAGACAGGAAGAGCTGAACGACTTTCGCGGATTTGTTTTGAAATTGTTTTAGATTTGTTTTGAAAAATACTATCACAGTGTGTAATTTGGGCCCAATTGATTCGGTAACTATTTGTCAGGAGAATCCCTAGGAAGATATGATTTGTCATTGGAGACTCTTGGATAATCTTTCTCCAAGAGTGAAAGTATATATATTTTACTGTCGCACACGCACATCCAAAGTTTTCAAGTGATATAGTTTCGGTGAGGTCATTATTTAGCGAGTCCGAATGGAGTCCATGTCATTTGAGGGACAATATTCCTCTGAATATACCCTAGAAGTTACGAATGACAATAAATCTGATTTTAGTATCGTCCAGCTTGGATTCAAAATGGTCGCCATCAAATACTTACTTTGACCGATATCTATATATCTGTATCACTGGCTACTCGCAAACTTCGACGTTGAGCTGACATCACTATATATTTGATTTGGTATACAGAGATGGAGAAAGCCCACGGCTTGTCCTAAACGAATGTACGTACTTGGGCTCGATCAGACAGATAGGACTAGTCCGTGCAATTTCTTGTGAGGGCTCGACGTATATGGTAAGGACCAAATATTCGTCCACAGACAATAATAGGAATCAGGCTTGAAACTACATGTAAGTCATCCGGGTCCATACTCCATGTAAGAGATCACGAGATTGGGCCATTACCCCTCTCTGTAAGACGACAGTGTAAAAGCGACACTTTGAAAGATTATTATGTACAGTTTCTCTCGACAGGGGCATTATCCCCTTCCATAAGACGACAGTGTTAAAACGACACATGTGAGGTACCAGGACTATTCTCCTCCCAGGATGATTTCCTATAACGACACTCTAAAACGACAGTTTCACTGAATCATCTAAGAAGAGCCATGCTTAGAAATATTGCCAGGGACAATATTCTTACTTGCAAGATGACAGTGCTAAAAGGACACCTATGGCGGACTAGTACCACTCTTCTCCCAAAACGACAGTCTAAAATGACACGTTGAAAGCGATGTATATTTTTTAAAGCGACAGTCTAAAAGCGACAGTTCATCAGATATGTATATTTGATAAAGCGACAGTCTATAAGCGACACTTCATCAGATAGGTGTATTTACCCTCTTTCATAAGACGACAGAGTTAACACGACACATGTGAGGTACCAGGACTTCTCCTCCCATGACGATTTTCTATAACGACACTCTAAAACGACACGTTCACTGAATCATCTACGAACAGCCATGCTTAGCGATGTTAGGGAGGAATATACGTGAAGTCGGGTGTCAAAGCGGTGTTAGGGAGGAATAGGGATAGGACTTAGGGTTAGTAATGTTTCATTAGTATCAGGTACAGGCTCATTTCAGGTATTAAAATCATATAATTTGTGCACCAAAGTGTACCACATGTGAAAAGTCAAAGCGGAGTTGGCGAACGATGTGCTGGAAGTTCAGTGTCAAAGCGGTGTTAGGGAGGAAGGTGCGTGCAGTCGACAGACAAAGCGATATTAGGGAGGAATGTGCGTGATGTCCAGAGTCAAAGCGGTGTTAGGGAGGAATGTACGTGAAGTAAAGTGTCAAAGCAGTGTTAGGGAGGAAGGTACGTAAAGTCAAGTGTCAAAGCAGTGTTAGGGAGGAAGGTACGTGAAGTCGAGAGTCAAAGCGGTGTTAAGGAGGAAGGTAGGTAAAATCGAGAGTCAAAGCGGTGTTAGGAAGAACTGTTTGTAAAGTCGAGTGTCAAAGCAGTGTTAGGGAGAAAGGTATGTGAAGTCTAGTGTCAGTGATGTTAGGGAGAAAGGCACGTCAAGTCGAGAGTCAAAGAGGTGTTAGGGGAGAAGGTACGTCAAGTCGATAGTCAAAGCGGTGTTAGGGGAGAAGGTACGTCAAGTCGATAGTCAAAGCGGTGTTAGGGAGGAATGTTCGTGAAGTCGAGAGTCAAAGTGGTGAGGAAGGAATGTACGTGAAGTGGAGTGTCTAAGCGGTGTTAGGGAGGAATCGGGATAGCACTTAGGGTTACGTATGTTTCGTAACTATCAGGTTCAGGTTCATTTCAGCTATCAAAATGAAATAATTTCTGCACCAACGTGTACCTCAGGTGAAATGTCAAAGCTGAGTTGGAGAATGATGTGATTGAAGTTCAGTGTCAAAGCGGTGTTAGGGAGGAATGTACGTGGTCCAGTGTCAAATTGGGATAGGGTTAGGTATGTTTCGTAACTATCAGGTTCAGGTTCGTTTCAGCTATCAAACGCAAATAATTTCTCCACAAAATTGTACCTCAGGTGAAATGTTGAAGCGGAGTGGTAGAATGATGACCTTGAAGTTGAGTTTCAAAGCGGTGTTAGGGAGGAAAGTAAGTATCAAAGCGCTGTTAGGGAGGAATTTATGTGAGGTAGAAATAGTGTCAAAGCAGTGTTAGGGAGGAAGGTACGTGAAGTCGAGTGTCACAGTGGTGTTAGGGAGGAATGTACGTGAATTCGAGTGTCAAACCTCTGTTAGGGAGGATTGTACGTGAAGTCGAGAGTTAAAGCGGTGTTAGGGAGGAAGGTACGTGAAGTTGGGTGTCAAAGCGGTGTTAGGGAGGAATATGCATGAAGTCGACTGTCAAAGTGGTGTTAGGGAGTAATGTGCTTGAAGTGGGGTGTCAGAGCGCAAATCTGAGAAGGGGGCCGTCCGGTATAACCCCAAGAAGTTTTGTTAACCATTTGTCATATTCGGTTATTTCCGGGAAAGTGTTAACTTTCTCCATTTCTTCACACCTCACAAAAAAATACAACCTAACTACAACAAAATATATGCAAGAAACCGTGTGTGCATAGGTCTGACATCATAGCTTGTTCTATCACTGTCTGGTTTCGCATCATGGATATCTGTGTGGGTTCCCAAGTATAATGTTCTTAAAACACAAATTTTCACTCGGGAGTAGAAGATTCTCTGTACGGCCCCGTAATGCATCTTCTGCCGATCTTAATTCTCTGATGCTAACTGAATATTTTCCAGGTTCCTAATCTCAGTAAGCTTGAATCTTCAGGACCTCAAAGATTTTTTTCTGGTTTTTTTTTCTCTTTTATGGGCCAAATTAGTTATTTCTGTTTTTATTTGACATACACTCAAGCTCCTCCCCCGCGGTCCAGGATCATAAGAGGGTGACTAACACCAGTGTTTTACTGATTTTTTTCTTTCTATTTTCTGAACGTATTCACCACTTTTGGTATCAAGACAACCTACATTAAAATTATCTCACATACGGTACAGGTAAATCTATAGACATAGGATGGGGGACGAAATAGATGCATAACTTGAAAGTGAATAGTCCATCGCTGTCATATGATTCAATTAAAGTGACGTTTTTAGAGTGTCGCTGATGAAAATGTACGCAACTCATAAGGTGTCGTTTTTAGACTGTCGCCCTGGGAGTACAATAGCCCTAGTCCTCCGCATGTGTCGTTTTAACACTGTCGTCTTACAAGTGACAATGCCACTGGTAATATTTTCAACCATGCTTACAATACATAATTCAATGAAAGTGTAGTTTTTAGTGTGTAGCTGTAGAAAATATACATATTTTATGAAGTGTTGTTTTCCAGACTGTTACTCTGGCAGGAGAATACAAGCATTCCTGCTTCCTCATATGTGTCGTTTTAACACTGTCGTCTTAGAAGTGACAATGGTCCTGATAATATTTCCAAGCATTGCTGTTACACGGTTCAAAGAAAGTGTTTTGAGAGTGTCGCTGTTGAAAATATACATATCTTATGAAGTGTCGTTTCCCAGACTATGTGTCGTTTCAACACTCGTCTTAGAAGTGAGAATAGACCTGATAATATTTCCAACCATCACTGTTACACGGTTCAATGAATGTGCCGTTTTTAGAGTGTCGCCGTAGAAAATATACATATCTTATGAAGTGTTGTTTTTCAGTCGCCCTGGCAGGAGAATAGTCCTACTCCCCCATATGTGTCGTTTTAAAACTGTCCTCTTAGAAGTGAGAATAGACCTGATAATATTTCCAACCATCATTGTTACACGGTTCAATGAATGTGTCGTTTTTAGAGTGTCGTTTTAGAAAATATACATATTTTATGAAGTGTCGTTTTCCAGACTGTCGCCCTGGCAGGAGAATAGTCCTGCTCCCCCATATGTGTTGTTTTAACATTGTCGTCTTAGAAGTGAGAATAGACCTGATAATATTTCCAAGCATCGCTGTTACACAATTCAATGAAACTGTTGTTTTTAGAGTGTCGCTGTAGAAAATATACATATCTTATGAAGTGTCGTTTTTCAGACTGTCGCCCTGACAGGAGAATAGTCCTGCTCCCCCATATGTGTCGTTTTAACACTGTCGTGTTAGAAGTGAGAATAGACCTGATAATATTTCCAAGCATCGCTGTTACACAAGTCAATGAAACTGTTGTTTCTAGAGTGTCGCTGTAGACAATATACATATCTTATGAAGTGTTATTTTCCAGACTGTCGCCCTGGCAGGAGAATAGTCCTGCTCCCCCATATGTGTCGTTTTAACACTGTCCTCTTAGAAGTGAGAATAGACCTGATAATATTTCCAGCCATCATTGTTACACGGCTCAATGAATGTGTCGTTTTTAGAGTGTCATTTTAACTTCCTTAAACACAGCGATAACGGAATTCAACAAAATTTCACTGGTTGGAAGAGATGAGAACTACTGATAAGTTTCCAAAAGTTCATTCTCGTAGTATGAATTTGCCCATATAAAACGGAATTCAAAGGAAATGTAACTTAATTTTTCATTTCAAATTCTGTCTGGAGTTTTGAGATTCAAGCCATAGGAATGCCAGAAATATGCCTAAACCATCTTCTGTTAATCACATCACTTCTCCTAATATATTCTGTCATGCATCGCTGTTGTTTAGTATCATGATCTTGAAACGGGGGACTGAAACACACGTCACTCTCTACCACTTCAATACTATTGCATGTATTTATCATTACATAAGGACACTGTTGAGGTGTCGCAAGTAGATAACTTCTTCTCACAAAATAATTATCAATACCTGTAAGAATGTTGGTCTCCGAAACAAACGTCTGAATTATATGTCAGCATTCAAATCAGATTAAAGATTTTCATACTTTTCCCTGAAAAATCTATCTACATCGCAAAACGGCCATAATACCGTGGTACGAGAAGTAATCCCGAAGGATTTTTGTGCCAAAAATTGATTTTTTTTGCTTTTTCGGATTGAGTTGGGGTCGAACTATGGAGAAATGATGGGGTTCAAATTTTCCGACCCCTAGACCCCCTTCCATCCCCACAGGACCCCTCTACCGTTTTTCACAAGGTTCGGTGGTTTTGGTGATTTTCAATGAAGCCGAGTTCATTTATAGTACTTTCGAGTTGTTATCAGCAACTTTCGGTTGCGATTGACGTTGACGTCAAGGTCATTTTGTGAAAGTGACAAACCTAGACATATAGCTATTTTTTCCAGGAAATTAAAACATGAGAAGATGATTGATGTCCTCTCTATTGTGATGGGCCAGTTCTTTCTGGACATAAGGGTACTTATGTCAAGAAACCGGAAGTCATAATCCTGGACTTACAGTTAAGATTTTTTTTCCACTGGAGATTATTCTTTCACGTAACAATTGAAAGACCATTTTTATAATGCTAATGTTTTGTTTAGTGTGTGTGTTTTAGCTGACTTGATAGGGCTATTATATCCTCGCTCTGATATATTTGTAGCTGATACCACTCAAGCCGGTGCTAGGGACCGTGTAGTTATATCATTCAATATGTCCACATGACCAGCTACAATAAAAGCGTGGCTGGGATACAAATCATCACATGGATCACTTTTGGTTCTTTTGATGTTTTTACTTCTTGTCAGTACGCCAGCAACACCCTTTTAATGTTGCGTTTAATTAGGTAAGATTGATTATTGTGAAAGATCTCCATCATCCAGTAGTCATGTATGAGAACAGTGTATGCATAATCTGCAATGAGGGTGTCACCTTCAGCAAAAAGTTAAAAATCCTGATATGATTGAAGATCTTATTCATTGTTGTGATGAGCAATTGCCTTTAGGTGAACTCGATATGAAACAGCTTAGCGATCGCTTTAGTAGCGTTAGTGAATCTCTCAAACTGTCCCACGAGTTCTGTCCCACGAGTTTCCATGGCCGATTCTCTAACACTACGTGGATATACCGGTATCATTATTCCAGTTTTCTGATTCTTTGACGCTTGCTCCATGTAAGCATTTTCCTGCCCTTGTACTCCATTAGGCGGTCCATATGATACTCTTGGCTGTTGCCTAGGTGACCTCGTCACCATCTATCCTTCTAACAATAACGAAAGTACCCTTCTACTGTGATGTGATTTTTATAACAAACCCCGCGTTTCCTCACCGGGCTATACAGCCAAACTGCATGTCCAGCCTTGAGTCTCCTCTCTTTAGACATGCTATCATAATGGCTATAGAAATAGACAAACTTCTGAGCTGTACTCCACGTAAACATATTTAATGATATATTAAATAAAATAAAATTAAAATTAAATATTGTATACCATTTTTATATTTTTTATTTTTTATTTTATTTCATTAAATATGTTTACGTGGAGTACAGCTTGTCTATTTCTGTAATCAACGAACCCACGTATGAGTCTAAAACAGTACATCATAATGGCGTTTCTGACACTCCGCTTTCTGCTTGAGGACGACATGAGCAACTTCATGAGTCATCCGAAGGTTCTTTCTTAGCTCCATGCTATAAGTCCATCTCCAGGTCCTTCCACTTGGGTGACTGGATGAGAGGCCCTTTATGCCATCACCTGGGGGAGGAACACATCCAATTTGTGTTATCGTTTTCCACAATACATCGTCAACATATTTGCCACAGTTTTGTTGAATCTCTCGATAGTTCCATTTGATTGAGGTTCCTGTCTTGATAATTTGGAGAAGTTCACAAGTGTGAATGGACCTGCAATGGTGTTCCAAATCTGCATATAACGTTTGTCTACTAATGCCTTAGCAACCGTAAATGCTTCTTGGTTAGGCAAAGAGACTGCCTCCATTCATTTGGTGAAGCAATATGTAATTACAGAGAGATACTACACTGCACGTAAGAGGTAGGGGGCCTAGAATGTCAACTACCACCCTCTCCATTGGCTCTCCAACAAGATACTGCTGGCCTTACATTCTTAGGTAATTTTCTAGCCGTGCACTTGTCACACCGAAGACAGTATTCCTCTGTCACGCTTGATAGCAGGCCAGCAGAAAGCCCGCCCGATTCGACTCCGCATTTTGTCAACTCCAATGTGTCCAGCAGATGGGATATCATGATAATACATGAGCTCATCATTCCTATTTGCTAGGGGCTCTATCAGCCGATACACCGTCTTTTCAGAATTGTCAACCCAGGATCGATGTAACATGCGTCCAATCATCTTCAATCTGCCCCATTGGCGCCGATGGGTCTTGAAGGAGACAGATGCGAAATTGTGGACTGTGCGGGTTGGTATTTTCCTTCCTCAAAGGTAAGTGAGATGTGACCAGTGTTTCCATCCTCTATTTGCCTCAGCATTGCTTCACTGGGTGTCCAACCTTCCAGTAATACCATGCTTTGTTTAGGACCCTCCGTTACTGGTGTCTTACATCTGCTTACTGCCATCGCTGCCCTGCAATATCTACATTGTGTTCTTCATCAGACTGAAACTGAATATCTACCGTTTTGACAGGTAACCTCTTCTAAGTCGGTCATTCGACTGCTACTGTTTGGCACATGCCGTACATCGTCTTCATCACAATGCATCCGCATTAGCATGACTGAGTCCAGCCCGATGTGTTATCTCTGAATTGTATGTCCCTAATACCTCCAACCACCCGACACTTCGGCCAGTGTTTTTTTTATCCAACTCACAGCGGCATTATCAGTTCTCAATAGGATGTTCTGTCCATAAAGATTTGGATGGAAGAGCTTGAATGCAACAACAACAGCAAGTAGTTCTTTCTGGTCACACAGTATATCCGCTCATGTGCTTATTTAAGACGCGGCTCATGTAAGGTATGACTCGATCTGTTCCACTCTGTTCCTGGGACAACACGGTCCCCATTGTCTGGTCACTGTCATCAGTTTGCGAAAACCTGTTTGGGAGGGGGTATGTCAGTATATTAGGCGGGGGAAGGGGTTAATAAGGCATCCTTAAGCTCCTTGAATGACTTATCACACTCGGCATTCCAGCTGTACGCTTATGAAGTGGTCGTGCCCTTGCCGCGAACCCGCTGACGATACGAAACGCTGAATCACAAGAAGCTCCTGACTTGTTTACCATTCAACGGTTGAGACCATTCTTGTACAGCTGACAATTTTCCAGGGTCTGTCTGAATACCCTCTTCAGATACTACGTGTCCTAGATATTTTACTGGTCTTTGGAAGAGAATACAGTTTGAGGGTTTTAGTTTCAGTTTTGCCTCCTTGAGCCTCTTGAAGTCTCGTTCCCGCCTCTTTATCACCTGCTCGAAAGATTGGTAAAAATGGTAGAGATACATCAGATATACTTGGAATCGGCACAGACTGAGAAGGTGATGAGGCGCCCAAGTCGATGAAAGGTGACCCAGAACTATAATCAATAGCAACAACAAAATTGGTATAAGACAGGACAAATGGGTATATTGTTGGACTAGATACGGAATAAAACGTTACGGGAGGGTGTTTCTTGGATGGAAAGCGTCCCCCTCTCAAATATAAATATCAAAGGACCCGAGGTGTCACAGGATGGAACGGACCTCTCAGAAGGGGTTAGGGCTCGGAAAATTTGAACCCCATCATTTCCCCATACCCCAAATCAATCCGATAAAGCAAACAAAAATCAATTTTGGCACAAAAGTACTACTGGGGCTGGTTTGACGGCTTCTCACACCACACTAAATGCCACTCGCTCGTGGCCTGGCCTGAAAATGGCTTGTTCATCTGTGACACAGTCGTGACGTTAAATAGCTATGAACACGAAAAGCACACCAAAAGTTCTTCCCTGATAACAGATTTCTTCACAGAGATTCTGTTCAAAATATTATATATTACTCAGAATAATAGCAAGTGTCAGATCCGACATTCAAATATTCAGCCATCGCCAAGAAAAGAATTTCCGCGTCAATAAACGAAACACATACTTGGTATGACAGTTAGCACCAATTCCAAATGGGTATGAAATAAAAACACTAAAAACACAAGATTGTTTCCTGCAGGAGAACAGTTCTCAATTATGTCAGCAAGACATGATACAATCCTTATATCTGACCATTATTCTTTATACAAATGAATGCCAATTCGTTTCCAGAGTGTGTATCTCAGTCAAGCTTTGACTGAACACCGTGGAGATGTAAAACCGTGGAGGTATTTATTAAATAATTTGAGAGACTTTGAATGAAGGCACCTGGTGGTATATCCCTGTTTGACAAGTGTCTTCAGTAAAATTATGTGGCGTTGATTAAAATTGTCACAGTCTGCTCTAGCAAATGCTACAAAGCGAGTTTTGTATACCCTGTATGTAGCCTTCTGGAATATTGCTATCCAGAATTGGGCAGTTAACTATACCCAAATTGTAATCGTCTGTCTTGTAGAGTCGACGTGTGAAAATCTCGACACTGCCACCATTTAAACGTGGGGAGACCGCAGACAAATTGTCAGATTACAAGCGTCTGGTCCGTCACTCATAATTCAGCCGTCGTCCATTAAAGAATATCCGCGTCCATAATCCAAAGTCCTATTCCATATTCCATATAACAGTATTAGCACCAAATTCAAAAAGACAATCATAGTATACATAAACATAGGCTTGTTTCCTGCGAGAGAGAAGCGGTCAACAGTTTTCAATGATGCCGGAAAGACATCTTGATGTTCCAAAAATATCAAATTCGTATCGTTGATCAGTATTCTTAATCCATAATATTCGTTGTAAAGTCGTCATCCGAAGAATGATGTATCTCAGTCACGCTTTGATTGTGACTGTTCATATGAGTACCATGAGGATCTTGAAGTACATGGGTTCATACGGCCCCTAGCCCCGGGTTAAGCGGAATTAGACACAAGACACAGAGAACACACTCGTGAACTGGTCGTGGTCAACGAGGGAGTTCCATTCAAAATGCCACCTTGTCTGCATCAAGCAGATAGGAAAGGAAGTCCTGTTGAGTCAAACAAATTAAATAGATACAATAGTGTTGACATATAATTCGACATATAGCACAAGATATACAAGGTTCAGATTGCGGTAGCGTACAATTCCTGACAGCAGATCCCTAATCCATCAGGCTTGCCATACCTTTAAGTAGGTGTCCAATATAAGATATATATATATATATATGTATACGTAGATTTACAAGAGCCCTATCTAAGACGCGAACATGCCTGGTCGCGGCCTCAGTCTTGTAAGATTATGGACCTCTCATCTCTATCGTGTCTGGGTACACGACTTGGCCTCACCAAGCGTTGGTAATGGATTTGGACGCCCTGGGCACAACGATACTCTAACAGTACAAGCTAAAACTTACCTCACTTTCACTTATTTCATTCTGTGTTTACATTGAATCAGCACTGAAGAAAAAATTTAAATCTCGCACAGATCTCGCCCTGCAAGTCACGCGCATGCTCACGCCAAGAATTCCTTCTCTTTCCGAGCTACATCGTGGAATTGTGTTTTCTCAGTGGGGAAGGAGGGTGGGCATCATTGGAAGTGAGATAAGTTTTAGCTCGATAACATGAAATTTACTTGTAAAGTTTCCAAGTTATTTGCGCTGAAAACTTACCTCACTTCAACTCATTGCATAGAATGCCACATACAGGGCAAACAACGCACAGTGGAAAACGACAAAGTGAGCAGAGTGACTTATCAGAATAGAAATCAAAGATATTCTGCCTCAAGGATCCAAGAGATAATACGACAGTAGTAACATATATGTAGACCTGTGGTCTACAAGTGCCACTGTCGCTATTCTGACTTTAGAATGAGTAGCCCTCTCCCAACCCTTTTCGAAAGAACAAGAGAGGAAAAGACACTCCTCATTAAAAGCAGGTTAAATTCTGTCGTCCGACCTTTTATCTTGCTGGCCTCGGAACCTTGGACACCCTCTGTGCTGTAACTAGGGACCCGATGGAGTAGAGTTCTTTACATGCCAACGTCATGTCACGAAGGTAGAAAGAGGCGAAGGTCGTATTAGGCCTCCAGTATCACGCCCTCATCACATCTGTCACCGATCTATTAGTCTACAGCGGCCATGACGGAGCGAGGGCTCTAATTCCGTTACAAGCGTCTGGTCCGTCATTCAATAATTCAGCCGTCGTCCATTAGAGAATATCCGCGTCCATAATCCAAAGACCTGTTCCATATTCCATATAACAGTATTAGCACCAAATTCAAAAAGACAATCATAGTATACATAAACATAGGCTTGTTTCCTGCAAGAGAGAAGCGGTCAACAGTTTTCAATGATGCCGGCAAGACATCATGATGTTCCAAAAATATCAAATCCGTATCGCTGATCAGTATTCTTAATCCATAAGATTCGTTGTAAAGTCGTCATCTAAAGAATGATGTATCTCAGTCACGCTTTGATTGTGACTGTTCATATGAGTACCATGAGGATCTTGAAGTACATGGGTTCATACGGCCCCTAGCCCCGGGTTAAGCAGAATCAGACACAAGTTAGGAAACGTAACGCCATAGATCTTGCACGCTACGCTCGTATTTTGCTATCAGCATGCGATATGTATCGCCAAATTTGAGAAACTTTGAGTGGAGGCGCTTGGTGGTGTAGCCCTGTTTTATAAGTCCCTGCAACAATGTTTTGTGACGTTGATTAAAATCGTCACATTTAACACAGGATCTAGCAAATGCTACTAGGCGTGATATGCCATATGCAGGTCCCACTGGAATATTACTGTCCAGAAAGGGATAGTTTACGATGTCGAAATTGTAATCATCTCTTTTGTCATACAGTCGACGAGAGAGAAGTCCCGCTTCTCCGTGACCGGAGACGTTAAGGGAGTAGAGGACGTTCATTTCTAGAGGTTGAATTTTTTTTAAATTTCAGGATTTTTTCACCCGGTTAGGAGAAGATGATCCATGAAAAAAAAAATGGGGTCACCATATTCGTTAAAAAAATATGGCAACCAAATGCATGTATACCACTTAAAAGCCATAACACTGAATACATAGGGAAATTTGATTTTTTTTTTCTTAGATGTTCAATAAATCATACTTCCCAAGGTCAAATTTTTCCCATTTTGCTATATAATACTAAACACATATAGTGCTTGTTAAATATGTAATAAAAACAGGGGGACACCATACTTTCTTAGAAAATATTAGCGGTATAACAGATAAACGGAGCCTTTTCAGTCCTATTTCCAGGAGGGGGTGGGGGTGGGGAATCGGGGTGGGTATGGAGAATATTATTGAAGATCAATTTATTAGCCATTCAGAAGTTTTGTTTCAGTTGAAACTGAATAAGAGTGAATTTGGGGGGTATTCCGGAGGAATAATTTTTAATCTATGGAGCACTTTGCACCCTTCAACCGTTGAATTTAAAATGGCAATTTTTTGGTCCATCCCATCACACTATCGAACCACCAGTAAAACGCATAAATGGTTGTGTTGTGTCTTTTGTTGATTTTTATTCCATTTTGATATGTCTGGGTACTTTTGTTAGGAAATTCAGCTTGTTTTGAAAAATTTGACAAATGACCATGTTGTAGCCCCATAAGAGCAGGGAAATGAACGTCCTCTACTCCCTTAACAAGCGCGTCTTGTTTTTCCGTAGGCGTCGATGCGCTAGTCGAATCGTATTTTTGAGCCAACTCGAAATAGTATTTTTGCTAATTTCCTGTTTTGCTTTCGAATCGAAAGAGATAAACAATCGCCTCCTGCCAGCCCCTATTTCTTTAGTACCATCCACGTAACACGCAAGTGCATTAACCGGACACATTAGCATGTCAGATTCCAGACCGGACTAAAGGAAATCAAATAAGGCTGGAATTGCGAACTCTCGAGACTTGTTGTTGTATGTAGATTGATTCGTATCCGCAAACTCAGGAACAGTTGATAGTATTACGTATTTCCAGTTCCTGGAATGTCTGATATTCCTGATATCGAGTGCATGGAGCTCTGACACACGAGCTGCCGAGGCAAGTGCCATCAAATTTTAAACGGTTTAATGAGCGCAGTCAAATTCGAAGGATTAATCCCAGTACCCAGGGGAATAGGCTGAGCAATATGTCCTTTGAGCACTTGCACATGTAGTAGTGGGACAGCCCGGGATGGCTGTGGATATCGATGACTCGGGCTGACGCAAATACGTTGTGCCATAGCACAGAAGATCCAGTAGGTCAGGGAACCACGGCCATGCTGGCCACCACGGAACAATTAGATATCCGACACAAGTTTGCTCGAGGATCTTTTGGAGTATCTCCGCAAGAATTGCTGGCGATGGAAACGCGTATGCGACCATGCCCGTTCAGTCCTGCGACAGAGCGTCCACTGCGCATGCCAACAGATCCGGGATCGGAGACATGAGCAGGGACATTTGATTGTTTGGCCGTGTGGCGAAAAAATCTATGTGTGGCATCTCCCAGACATGAGCTATGTTTGGGTGAATTTGTCACTCTGTGGCAGGCCTTGAATTTGGAAAATTTGAGGACAAGGCAAATATGATGAAATCAAGGGCACTAAGCCCTGGCTGGCATGCAATTACTTGGAAATTAGTAGCGGGCATCAAGGTCAGTAGGTAGGGCATCCAAGGCAATGACCTTGGTGGCTTTGGCTAAATTCAACGCCTGCTGTGGGAATTATCTGCTTCCGTCGTGAAAGCGAGACGATTAAGACATTCAGAATTCCCAGGATGTGTCTGGCCAACAATGATATAGATTGAAATAGATTTCCGCTTGGATTTGTAACTGCGGAGATCTCCTCTCCCCCACACCCGATTGTTGATATAGGAAATCACTGATGTATTTCCCGTTGCTATCAGCAGGTTCTTGTCGGTCAATACGTTCACCCACGTGCGGATAGCAGGTGTCACTGCCATTAACTCCAGCACGTTTATATGGTAGGTGCGTTCCTCGATCTTCCAATATCCGGATGTCGACTTGGACCCCCAACCTTCCATAGATGCGTTACATATGATGAGTCGGACGAAACAGAAGTAGGGAAACACCCGGCATAACGTTGAGTGGAACCAGCCACCATTGGGGGTATTGGTTGACAAGCGGCGTGACCGTTATCCACGGCTTTAACTTCCTTTTTAAGGGTCAAAGCTCCAGTCACCCTCTAGGTGTTACGTCCTGTGTTACGTCCTGTGTTTATCGCAGCAAAGTGTAAAAACCTGACTCGAGATAACTTAAAAAAACTGAGTTGTTTGCTTCGTTGTCTGCTGCCATCGATCTTCTGGGGGTTTTACGAAGCTCGAAGCGTATCGTGCTCCACCCCCAGCAATTTACGCCTTTGCGACGGAGTCAGTTCTGATTTCTCTTCGTGCGGGAGTTAACCCAGAGATATCAGTATCCTTAAGACAAACAAATTGGGTGTCCCGGATCTTTGCAGGCATTTATTGCAGGCAGCGAGACAGAGACGCTTGAGGTTGATAACCATGCGATTCTCGGACGTGTCTTTCTTGGGAACCAGCAAGACCGGCGAATAGAACCCGGGTTTTTTGTCGCAAATCGGAAGTTCTCTGACCTCCGCTTTCTCTATCAGTTTGTCCATAGAAGATTGCATCGCTGATGGATGACTCGCTCGCAAAGGAATGAGAGACGGACGGGAGGGGAATAGCAGTCAGCGGGGGAATCGCTTTGCTCGAATGACCCACCATTCCGCGCCTATTATAATCCAGTTCCACCAAAACAAATACCCCTACCGGAAGCCAGCTGGTATGGCCCAAAACATCACTTATTCTGATTGGACTGCTTGGCTGTCGCCCCCCCCCCCACTCCACCTCCTTTTAAACCTAGCATGACAACCTGAGGTCGTCCGATGAGGGCGTTTGGCTTCGCCGTAGTCCATGTTCACCCTTAGAAGCCTTGGAACAAGGATCAGAAGCCGAAGCTGCTGATCTCTTATTCGAGGCACCGGAAGCCACTGATCTGCCGTTCAATACTTGACATCACAGGTCTGACTTCGGCCACGGCATCACCAAACGGCAAAGAAGACGCTGTTGAAGTCTGTGACAGACGTCTCTTTACTGCTTTTGTTGTGTTCTAATGCATCAGAGGAATGTAGGCCTTTCTCCTTGAATACACGAGCATAGAGGAGATGTAGGCGTGGGGTAACTGTTCTTGTTCCAACGAAAACAGTACATCGTTGATAGCTTTAAGAAACCAATCGAGATGGTTTGTAATCGTAAAAGGAACATCGATGTTAGTGGGTGGTTACGTGTCCGGTGGACATACATACCAGTAGTCTCGATTAATTACTGCAGACCGGAAGCTGAACGAAGAATCATACACATTGTATGGTCTGTTATTCGGCTTCGCCACTTGGAAGGCCCCAGAAGATCCTGCGGGGTGGAAGTGATCTCTGGAACGTGTCCGGATTGCCCGTTCCTCCTGCATAACGGATTCTGCTAAAATTCTGTGGAACATATCGCATACAGGGTGAATAGCAGTTGAGGTCGGAAGTGTCTGTACTGGCCTCGTAACCCGCGTTGACTTCCCCGATTCCGTCTCGATACCCCTTGTGTGTTGGGTTGGACGTGGAATATTCGGGATTAAGCCATAGAGATCCGCAATTAATTCATAACATTTGCGTGCCTCCGGATCAACACTGGTAGGTTCGTGATATTCGGAGCTACCGTAGTAATCACTATCCACCTCCATATCCCCCCGGGCTTCCTGCTAGTAGGGACTTTTGGAGGGATAGTCCCCGTCAACTTAGCCTCCGGTTGGTTAGACAGGCAGTTGATATCGGAAGCGGTGTAGTACCGACCGGGAATGGACTGGTCATAGCCTCTCACAATACCCTCATTACCTCCCGCTGCAGTTCCATCTCCGCAAGGATCGGATCAGGTATAGGCGAGTTAACCAGAAGGAAGGCCTGAGGAAGGGAGGGAGGGGTGTTCATTGACCTCACGCTTGACCGTGAGCACGACCATTGTAAAGGTCGGTGAACTGGCATACGTGGTCTATAACCGGAAGCACAGACAGGAGGAAGCATCACTCGTAGCTGACCCGGTTCAGATCCACGTACACCACAGGAAACCAAGCCGTGCAAGGGATGCCGATAGACTTGTCCTAGATGTAAAGATTATTGGTAATGCGTTACAGGGCTAGGCATAGGTTTGAGCATATTATAGGTACAACTATAAATACCCGCCTGTTGTTGTTGTGGAAACCTCATTCTCTGGTGGCTCAGAAGGCTCATTGTCACAGTCTCGGCAGGGGCGCTAGTAGGGGCATCAGAGAAACCGGAAGTAACTCGAAGAATGTTAGACTGACCAACGGTCCCTGTGTTAATAGGGGTTGTAGGCGACCGTCCGGACAATGCCGGCCTCAACCGGGTTGAGGATGGCATTCTAGCGAGCCCGGGTCCAAATGAAAATCTAGTCGTAGACACTTCAGTAGATTTGTCTAGGCTTTAATAATCATAAGTTAATCCCGATCGAGCAATCGGGGGTAACTGGCACTCCGACAGTGAGCATGGACTCGTTACCGATTTCCCCGTCTTCGTCCCAAGGAGTCTTGTCGATATGGAGTTCGACTCCAACTGTCGTAATATTGCCGAGTCCATATCCTCGAGAGTTCCTTCCACCAGTACCAGTTTGGTCAGTTTCTTACCTGATCTGGCCGTGTCTGAAATCGAAGAAACTGGTTCGGAAGAGGGCGATTGTTTATCTATATTCACGTCAATAATGACTAGCGTTAACCCCCAAATGCAGAAGCAACATGCCTTATAGTATCCTCGTTCGCAGTTGAACGGGGAGACGGAGCTACATACATCTCGGATCTAGCGAAGCTGGGAGGCTTCTGTACGTTATCTACGCAGGCCAGTGCCCCATTTAGATAGGCTTGAAGAATTCCAGGTGTCCAATGGATGCACTCTTTGCATGCACTGTCCCACGTACACAACACACCGCAGGTCGGACATTTTGAATGGAGATCGAATAAAGGCTTTGCCAAGCCACAAAAAGTACAAGACATTTAGTAGGCCATATCGCTTGATTATTACAAAGAATACTTTTCGAAACACTTCTTGAAGAAAATCAGACGTTGTAAGGTAATCCAATCCAGGTGATTTCGACGAAAAACTTCACCGAGCTGAACTATAAACAAGACTCGTAACCAAGGTGAAGGAACGAGAAGCATGTGCGTGACTTGCAGGACGAGATTAAAATTTTTCTTCAGTGCTGATTCAAGTGTTAATACAGAATGCAATAAGTGAAAGTGAGGCAAATAACATTTTTATTCAGAGGATCTGGCGACACGGGCATATTCGGGCAACACACGGTGGACGGACAGGTGCCTGGTCTAAGAACACCTACTGTATGGGACAAAATGAATAACATAAATGACAGTTCTTGCAAGAATTGACCGAGGCCAGACATAAGTGTGTGTAATGGTGTATGTCTATATATGTATGAATAGATAGACCCTGGCCGGTGCCGGTGGTCACTACGGGTAGGTAATATGTATGAGAGATAAGTCCTGGACGGGAAGCTGAAGATTTGTGTGTGTGTAAGCGTAATGGCATTGCTGCTTCTGGCCCAAAGAACGATGAGATGGTTATATAAGTAAATGTATGGATGAATAGATCCTGGCCGGAGCCGGTGGTCCCTCCGTGTAGGTAATATATTTGAATGTCAGGTCCTGGCCGTGATGACTTGTGTGTGTAGGCCTGAATGGATGGCAACTCATCGCCGTAAAGCCGGCGGGCTGTGTGTATAAGTAAAGCTATGGATGGACTGTTTTTGTAGAGGTTATAATTAATTCTATATCACCGCAAGTCTCTTCGCAAGAAATAATATCAACCGGAGTCAATACCACTATTCCGGCTGCAGGTAAGGATAAAATTGCACGAAACGGAGGCCGCCCCCAAACGGGAGCCGTCCATGCAATCTGGTCTGGATTGATGTAAACTAAGCTAATTCTATTAAGAAAGCATCCCGAAGACCGCGAGACGAAAACCATCCATGGCTCAGTCTAGTCACAATTCGAGTTATAACAGTTAATCACATTATTATGTAAAATGATTTTTTCTCGATTCCTCACTTCGGCCGCTCTCAGGTCGTGTTCGAATAATTCCCGGCCGACAAAGTCTTCCTTTATCCCTTCACTGGCTGCGCTATCGAAAAAAGTTGCCCCTACATTAATCCACTGAGCTAGACAAGTGCGACAAAAATGTGCAAAAATGTCGAAGCATGTAGAGGTGGGGATCAAGTAAACACGGTCCGGATTTCCGTGTTCTTTCCTCCTACAGTACAACGGTGAAGTTTTCACCTCGAAATATTCTTAATGAATGCCAAGGATAGCTCGTATAAACTGCTTTTGACGTTCGTGGCGTCACCACTGGGTATTTCCCGAATAGAGTCAAGCAAACCAGGCGAACAAGAATCCCTGAAGTAGAGTCTAGAAAAGTTTCATTGATGAATTTACTCTTAGTCCGGGATGTTAGGGCATAAAAGGGACTGTTTGGTTCAGATTCTTCCAAAAGCACCAAATTTGGCCCATATGTCGCCCATACAATACCTTTTCGATTTTTGACGGGCGCCAAGGTAGTCGCCCCCTGGGGCCGCCATATTGGCAAAATTCATTATGGCCGCCACCCGGGTCAGAGGTCCATCATATTTAAAACAACAAAATGGATAGAATCATGAATAATACAACTTTTTAGTGGTTATCGGTGTCGGGGAATCTGATTCTGATCTTACTTCAACGATTTGAGGTCAAGGTCACCCTAAAGGTCATTTTGGGGTCAAATTCGTCATTTTAAGTGGTTTTTAGTCGAGATATACGAACTAACTCATTTTATCCATTTTCGGGGTTGAGTAACCCGAATCTGGCCATATTTTGACAATTTGAGGCAATATTGCATGTGAGGTTCACGACAGAGGTCACCCGAAACAACCGGAGGTCAATTATAGGAAACACCAAAAGGGCTAGAATCACAAATAATACGATAGGGATTGTGGCATCGGATAATTAGATTCTGACCTTATTTTGACGATTTGAGGTCATGGTCACTTCATTTGAGAATTAAAGGTCAAAGATCAACAGTTGCTATTAAAAACAATCGAAACAAGATTATTCAGGAACAAATGTTACTAAAATACTTCGGAGATGACATCTGCTGACAAAATGCTATGACTATGCCGCTACGTGCATTTAAATGTTCAAAATACAAAACAAAGACCGCTTAAGCAACAGTATACCAATGATTACTTCTACTACCTATGCCTTCTGGCTTGCGCTCTTTGATGCCAGCAATAAATAATACTTGTTATCACCGCCCTCGTTATTAACGCACCCGCCTTCGCATTTGGAGAGGGTCGTGTATCGGACATCGACACAGTTGCATTTGCACCTTCCCGCGCATGCCTTGAGTCAGCCGCAGTGCATGAGAATGGCATATGCCATAGAAGTGTCGCTGAGAGTGGTCCATAGCGGTTGCCATGTACTGGTGCAATCTTTGTGCCAGCTCCACTCACTGAAGTCAGGGATTTCCTGCTGGAGTGAGGCGACTCCAGTAGAAACTCGCTTGCAGCAGCGCTCGCTTCACATGCTGCAAAAGCGCGGCTCTGCAGGTGGGATGTTTTCCAGCGATCTGGTTGCAGTAGTGAAGAGGTGATGCTTGGCCTCATTGACACCGGCTGCACCACATCCCTGGCTGTACATTAGTACGATGAAGCGTTCTATAAGCTAAATATGCACGGACTCGAGAGTGTCAGGATCATGCGTGAGAGCCACTAGTGTGTCGGTGGGGTCCGATATGCTTGTACAGGCTGCCCAGGCGGTCTTT
The DNA here is from genome assembly GCA_036873755.1 of Hanleya hanleyi. Classification (NCBI taxonomy): domain Eukaryota; kingdom Metazoa; phylum Mollusca; class Polyplacophora; order Lepidopleurida; family Hanleyidae; genus Hanleya; species Hanleya hanleyi. The sequence goes on along the minus strand of JAVTVY010041485.1, from coordinate 93,482 downwards.
TTGCCACATCCAAGAAACTGAAGTCGTCTTGCACCCCGTTAAGCTGTGAAGAGAGGTAGTGCTACGGACTTTGACGGACCAAGATCGGAACCAAGATGGTTTGTACTGGAATGCCACAATACTATTTCCTGGATCCCTAATATCTCGAAGTATGAATGGATCAGCGGCTTCTTAAAAAATGTTGACAAAATAGAGCCGTTCTCATTCATCAGCACAGATCTCCAAGACTGACTTGAGCGGAAAGCTCCTTCTGTGTACCCGTTTTGAGTCCGTGTTCTTCAACAGGCGGTGTGACCTCACAATACTTCAACCGTGCAACCATTCCGAGGCGGACACCAGGGTCCTCCTGCATCTAGCACATGCCACGGAGGAGGGTCATACAACAGCCTATGTTCGCACGACGGACAGCGATGTCCGGTCTTTGGAGACCATCGGTCTATCGGAACTCTTGGTGGACTTCGGTACTGGAAAAAAATATTGTGACATTCCAGTTCATACCATTTGTTCCGATCTCGGTCCGTCAAATCCTTGACACTACCCCTCTTCCACAGCCTTACTGGGTGCGACCCGACTTCACAGTTTCTTGAGAGCGCAAGCCAGAAGGTATAGGTACTAATAATCATTGGTATATTGTTGCTAAAGCGGTCTTTGTATTGTATTTCGAACATTTAAGTACACATAGCGGCGTAGTGGCATAGTTATAGCATTTTGTCAGCAGATGTCATCTCCGAAGTATTTTAATATAAATTTTTCCTGAATAATCTTCGTTCGATTGTTCTTAGTGGTAACTGTTGATCTTTGACCTTTGGCCCCAAAATGGAGTGACCTCAAATCTTCAAAATAAGATCAGAATCGGAGAATGCCACAAACCTCTATGGTATCATTTGTGGTTCTTTTGGTGTTATACCTACGATTGACCTCTGGTTCGGATGATCACTATCGCGACTCTCAAATGAAATATTGCCACGAATCGCCAAAATAAGGTCAGATTTGGGTTACTCAACCCTGGAAACCAATAGAATGAGGCAGTTTATACATCTTGCCCCAAAACCACTGATAATGGCAAATTTGTTCCCAAAATGACCTTTAGGGTGGCCTTAAAGGGTGACCTTGACCTCAACTCGTTGAAATAAGATCACAATCAGATTCTCCGACCCCCAAAACCACTAAAAAGTGCTATTATTCATATTTCTAGCCCTTTTTGTTATTTAACTACGATTGACCTCTAACTCGGGTGGCGACCACATTGAATTTCACCGAATATGGCGGCCCTAGGGGGCGCCCGTCTTGGCGCCCGTCAAATATCGAAAAAGTATGGTATGGGCGACATATGGGCCAAATTTGGTGCTTTTGGAAGAATGTGAACCAAAAAATTCCTAACAGCCCTGACTATCTAGTAAGCATGCCATTTCACTCACGTAAAATAAGTCAGTTAAATGTAAAAAGGTAGTCAGGTGGCAGAGATGTCAGCTGAGATCATTAAATGGAAATGCAAGCGACTTTCGTTACACATCTAGGGGACAACTCAATAGAAGTTATACCAAACTGGTATATCTGTCATGGCAAAATATTAAATGGAGTTGGGTTGGAAATGACATTCTTTCTACCTAATTTTTGAGTGGGGGGGGGGGGAGGTGGCTAGTGGGGGAACAAACCTGTATCCTTTGCAGAGTAAAATAGGTAGGAGAAAACGGATCTTTGTGACATCCAAATATTCAAAAAAGGACAATCGGAGTAAAATCAAATTGCCATGTCTGACATGACTAAACATTTCTTGTCCCATTTCCAGTCAAGCGCCCTACTTAGGGGCTTTAAATTGGCATATCTGCGATACTGGAAAACAATAGGCTACAATCAGCAAACCACCACCTCACCACCATCATAGTCTCTGTTCAACATTCTAACTGACGATCTCTTTCAACAAACCACAGGGTGCACTCTGGATCTCTTAATGGATGGATAGATCCTGGACGGAGCCGGTGGTCCCTTCGTGAAGGTAATATGTTTGAATGTCAGGTCCTGACCGTGGGACGGGAATATCAAACTGATCTATGTGACATCTAAATATTCAAAAGTAGGACAATCGGAGCAAAATCAGACTGCTATGTCCGACATGACTAAACGTTTATTGTCCCATTTCCAGTCAAGCGCCCTGATTGGGGGCTTTAAATTGGCATATCTGCGATACTGGAAAATAATAGACTACAATCAGCAAACCACCCCCTCACCACCATCAAAATCTCTGTTCAACATTCTAATTGACTATCTCTTGTCCCATTTCCAATCAAGCGCCCTACTTGGGGGGCTTTAAATTGGCATATCTGCGATACTGGAAAACAATAGGCTACAATCAGCAAACCACCCCCTCACCACCATCATAGTCTCTGTTCAACATTCTAACTAAAGATCTCTTTTAACAAACCACAGGGTGCACTCTGGATCTCTTAAAAAACGGATGGGCAGTTCAAACAGCTGTTTTCTTTGAACGATCGCCATTGCATACGATGCTTCCCAGCTCCTGTCCAGGGTTTTAACATCGACGCTGTTGGGTCGGTCTCCGTATGGACCGGATCATTGTCCAAAAATTCATTAGCGGTTCAAGGCAATGTCTCTGGACACCTTCTCGTGAGGAAAGAAATTCTCGGTCAAATAAATCACAGACAGATATCGGTGAGGGGGAGCCTTGGTAAACATGTTGGCGAGGTTTGATTTGTGCTTGGCCAAAACACCCAGTACTACTAAGATGATCGGCTTGGGAGGATGTCAGACACGAAGCTTACATTCTTTAACCTCAAAGTCTCGTAGGCGGCCTGCCATCTGCCAACAGACAATACGGGTATAGCTGACTGGTCCTTCCTTTTAGCATTTGATAACACAGGACATCTTTCCACACATCGTCGGGCCGCTGACTGTCATCGTATAGGAATGCTCTGCGGCTATGCTCAGACATATTATCGCGACGAAAGTCTTCTGGCAGAACATACACGTAGTCGACATGGTGCCCGGTCAAATGATGGATAGAGACACTAATGTATCACATACGACTTTATATGATCACCTCACCCACTCGTACTTCCCTTCCTCCCTCACGCACTCGCTCACTCACTCATTCACTGCCTCGCTCACGCAACCCCATAACCACACAAAAGCTCACTCACTCACGCATCACCAGCGCATGCCTGGGTCGAGGATTCTCGTTTGGTGAGCCCAATCCAAGTGGGTATAGAGCGACTAACTCTCCGTTGCGCATGCACAGTTCATCCAGAAAAGCCCGACCACGACCTGAACAAGTCCACACGCCACTAGTTGTTCCTAACGGTAATTATTGTATAGAGGTATATAGGTAGGTGCCTGGTCCCAAGTCAGCATTCGAACTTGCGTTTTCTCTACTACAGATGAAGTCACCGTCACGCGGACTGTTTTCTCTAGCTACATCCCGAAGTCCACATGCCAATGGTTGCCCATATGGGCTGGTGTAGGCGCCTAATGCTGAGTGCAACTTCGAAAATGCACTTTCTCTGCTGCTGATGATATTACAGTCACGTAATATCTTCTCCGGAGTCACTCCACGTGCCCAGGTTGGCTTTGCGATGACTGCTAACCCTGCTGGGCATTTTCTATCAGGGTGCGTTTCTCGACGCGGCGTACCTCAGCAGCAACCCGGCGTGAGTGCAAGTCAGACGAGTCTAGAGACCACCTTCAAATACGCGCCGGTTAAACCTCCTCCGGCCCCAGTGACCACCACACCGTCAATCAAGGACAAGGGTTGGTCGACATCGAGCCTCACACCAAGTAACGCAGCGATCAATATGCCTGAACGCCAACCGTATACGACTACTCACATTGAACGCACTAACGAACTGACAACGGCAACAAAACTCACAGCAAAGAGCAGTGCTCACTCGTATCGAACACACCTTGGTCATCTTGCACGTCAGCTCATACACATCCAAACATGGACCCCCGATGGCAACATCCATTCACCTTCTTCATCGCGGTGCCGACGGGTCCAGGCAAGATTACAAGCGTCTGATCCGTCATTCATAATTCAGCCGTCGTCCATTAGAGAATATCCGCGTCCATAATCCAAAGACCTATTCCATATTCCATATAACAGTATTAGCACCAAATTCAAAATGACAATCATAGTATACATAAACATAGGCTTGTTTCCTGCAAGAGAGAAGCGGTCAACAGTTTTCAATGATGCCGGCAAGACATCATGATGTTCCAAAAATATCAAATCCGTATCGCTGATCAGTATTCTTAATCCATAATATTCGTTGTAAGAGTCGTCATCTAAAGAATGATGTATCTCAGTCACGCTTTGATTGTGACTGTTCATATGAGTATCATGAGGATCTTGAAGTACATGGGTTCATACGGCCCCTAGTCCCGGGTTAAGCGGAATCAGACACAAGTTACAAAACGTAACGCCATAGATCTTGCACGCTACGCTCGTATTTTGCTATCAGCATGCGAGGCGCTTGGTGGTGTAGCCCTGTTTTATAAGCTTCTGAAACAATGTTTTGTGACGTTGATTAAAATCGTCACATTTAACACAGGATCTAGCGAATGCTACTAGGCGTGATATGTATACGCCATATGCAGGTCCCACTGGAATATTACTGTCCAGAAAGGGATAGTTTACGATGTCGAAATTGTAATCATCTCTTTTGTCATACAGTAGACGAGAGAGAAGGTCCGCTTCATTTTTATAGAGATATAGGTCTAAATATGATGTGCATGTAGGGTTATCTGTAGTTTCCTTCAAATCCAGTGAAGGTGGATATATATCCTTCACTGTGTCATTTATATAGCGATTATCCACAGCGAGAAGATCGTCTATATAGCGTTTGGTGAATGAGAAGGAACGGGCTTTGAATGGATTGGTTTTTGAAAGCGCCTGCATATAGTCATATTCATAAGAGAACAGATATAGGTCAGCCAATAGGGGTGCACAATTAGTACCCATTGGAATACCTATATGATGTTGATATATTGTGTTGCCAAATTTCACATATATATTTTTAATGAGAAATTCAAACAACTCTATAAACAAAGAAACATCCCATGAATGATATCTCTTGTATGTAGTAGAGTTAAAGAATGCTTTATGGCTTCCGACATTAATATATCTACGATCAGTTTTCTTGAACACAGATACTATTAATGAACTTAGACGGTCAATAAGGTCCAGATGATGGATTGTAGTATAGAGAGTCGAGAAATCCCATGTGGATACATGTCTGTACGGTATGTGACCTTTAGCATCAAGTTCTTCCGTAAGACATTTTGAGTTTTTCAATATCCACATACATTCAACGCCAGAGTTTTTAGAAATAGTGGCGCAATACCTTTCCCAAAATGCTTTTACCTCTTGAAGGGCCCTCGTCAACAGGGTTGAAAGAAGCTTGGTGGTGCAGCTTCTAGAACCAGCTATGAATCTAGCTTTGTATGGTGATTTGTGCATTTTGGGAGACGCACTTCGTCCAGAAGCTCGTTCAACACACCGACAGGATGATTACCTCACCCATTTTTCTGGTTATTTTGATGTTATGGGGAATGGCTGGCGACGTACGAGATGATGTCGAATATCACGTTGTTGGACGAACTACCCACCATGACCGACTTGGAACCGGACAACTTGGTTGTCGTCGATGATCTTATGGCGAAAACCGGTATATGTGCTCCGACCCGACAGAAGCCAAACTCGATCACCTCCGACTGCGAACCCTGATCTTACCTGGGGAGAACCACCAGATGTACGCGCAAAAAGGCTAAAAAAAACTCTGATTATGTAAACACACCCGTAGTGGCTTTCTCAGCTGGGGTTTTAATGTACTGATAGGGGGTATTACCAAAATAGATACAGTTAAATGCAACGTTAAAAGTGGTGGAAAACGATAACATACCATCCTTGTTGATTTGTTTTCTCTGTAGTAATAACAGAGTGTTCAGTACGTAGCCCACAAAGCATAGAAACAGAGGTGTGTGGGCTTCAGCGTTAGTTGTGCATGATGTCCACTCGAGTACGGAAGCAAGGACCGACGCTTCGGGTGCTGAAGACAGACCCACCCGAATTGATTCTGGACTATTGTGCGTGGGGTGAATCCCGCCCTCTTGTTCTGTATGCATGGTATGTGTAAGATTGGACTCCACACCTTAAAAGGAAATGTTACTCTCGCTCCAAAGTCAAGGAAAAAGGTCTTACAGAAAGACAGGTTTCTCAGTGGCATCTTAGCGCCTCTGGCTGCCTCTGTGCTAGGTCCCGTACTGGGTTGACTCTTCTGTCGATGATGGAGCATACGACAAGAATGGTCCTGGCCATTATGGTCACATAAACTCCTTGTTCCCTCGATGATTCAAACCGCAGCTGATTCAAACCCCATTACATCCACATATTGACCATCTTCACAAGTCCAGGTAAATCCTAAATCCTCGCAGAAGGTTTACCTGGACATTTTTGGTGATTCTAATGAGTTCTTGAGTCGATGCCTCTATTATACAAATTCGTAGATTTCATCCCAGGCTAGATTTCATCCCAGGCTACACTTGTTTTGAATTAGCATGTCGGTACACTGTAAAAAGAGGAAACATGTTTAACGTTTCATTTTGAGATGGTAACATGTTAGATGTTTCATAACGCTACACGTTTCACCCTATTTTTCCACAAAAATAAATGTAACGATGCAACTATTTGGGGGTTGTGACATGTTTCAGTCGCGTTGCCGTCTCACTATAACGGTCCGAAAAGCTGATTGAAACATCAACGCTGAAACACGCGCAACCGAGTTGCAAGACGACATGTGTCAAGAAAAGCGGAGTACAAAAGATATAGTGCTGTCGGATGCATGGAATTAGATACCAGGTCGTCTTCACACAGTTCTAACCGTATCTCCGAAATGCATTGCGGCAGAGAGCTTTAGCAATTTGCAAACAAAGATATGATTACCACTGGCTTTCAGATATTTATTTCTGGTCTTTAGCGACCCGGAAGATATATGACAGTATTGTGGATTAATAGATTGAGCATTTTAATTGAATTATTTGCATAACAATTTAACTCAACCAGGCCTAGGGCCTTCCCTGACGTCATTTCACTTCAGCCCTCTCCTTGCAAATATGTCTTTGCTTATTGCGATAGGTCTGAAACTTCTCACAAGATATGCTCAACTAATAAGTGTGAAAAAGAAAAAAAAAGAAAAAAAAATAAATTTGCAAGATGGCCGCCTGGAAGACTTCACAGTTACGTCATATTCAAGATATGCATTTTTGGCTGATTTTTCGGTAAGATTTCCCAAGCTCAAATTTTGACTCTTCACTGGAATCCAACATGACCGACATTTTGAATTTAGTATTCGCTCAAAACATATCGGCATATTACGACACACTAAAAAAATACATTGCAATGTTGCCAGAAAAAAGTGACACTTATGGGGCACCAATGAGAGCAGCTCTGAAAGAAACAACAAATGTGTTCTCCGTGTGATCAAAGCTACATCCAGTATTTTGAATTGTGAATGTGTAGCGCATCAGGAGATTTTTGAACAGAGTCAGTGTGATTGCTTACGTCATTACAGCCTTGGAAGGGATTCGATCTTAGCGGCACATATAAACCAGAAGAAGACAGAATGGACATTGTTTTTTCATACGTATGGGAATATTGAATAGTGTTTAGTGTCAACAGTGTTTCTACTTCATCCCACAATGTGATCACTATTGCAAAATTCGAGACGAATCCAGCCCTCCAGCGCTGATATTAATAATCATCTGCGATCCGTATTCCATACCCCAAACTGGAATGGAATTTCAGCCGCCCGGAGCAGAAATAGTTAATCGCGAGTAGCATGTCAGGAAAAACAACAAAGAAAGTATCATTCAGCAATTCCGTATGTAGGCCTAAGTAATATAGTACCCATGTTCAGAAATGTTTTCAGTATGCCGGATTAGACCTGGGATACAATATGGGATAATATTTTATCACAGATTAGACAATGTCGTGTCAACGGACCAATATGGCAAGTTGAGTAATTATCATTTAAGTGTGAACCAGGGATATAAATGAATCAAACCTTGAGCACATTATTGTTACATGAACAATTTTCACTCTATGGTAATGGGGTTCACATCAGTAATTCAGATGTACAAATCATGCAGCGGTTTGAAATCATTATTACGTTTGAGTAAACCTGAGGAGCAGTCTGTTTTATGTTTCTGTATATGGTTCTTGTTGGTTGGTATACATGTTCCTGGGTTTGACTTCCATCGAATATGAGAGAATAAAACTTGATGCATGTTAATTTTTGATGAATGTTTTCATCGCAGTATCGCTACCATGCACATGCCAGTCTGACAGTCTCCTGAAACACGTAATGGGATGTAGACTGTTTTGAAACACCTCCAAGTTTGAGACATGTACAGATCCGTTTCACTTGTAACATGTCTCAAAAGTTGGGACAAAGTCATGTTTGGGCTTAGATGTTTCATTTTGGAACACGTAGTCGGTTCTAACATGTTTCAGCTTGAGACATGCATACACAACACATGTTTTGAAATGCAGGACGTCACATTTTGCAAACGAACACGTGTTCAATGAAGACATGTCTCATATTGAGACATCAATAACTCATGTGAAAAAGACACGTGTTTCAATTTGAAACATGAAGCCGTTTTAATATGAAACATATACGTACTCACATGTCCCAAAAGTTGGGACAAATTCATTTTGAGACGTTAAACATGTCACCAATTATTACAGTGTACCCCCAGTCTGCCGTTTTTGCTTTGACTTCCGATGTCGATTTCCGCTTGACATCAAAGCAGTTTGGCCCACGATGAAATTGACACCTGTCACATCTCATACCGGTACCTCGCAGCGGATTGGCCTAATCAACCAGCTTAGCGCGTTCACTGTTCGGGTTGATTCAGGGGAAATCCCTTCATCTATTTAGATCCAGAACTCGCCAGTGTATCGATCACAATAGATCGATCGATGCACCGGCTCGCGAGGATGCCGATTGACATTCTCCCAACGTCAGAGTCTGTAACCTCCAAACCGTCGGTAAACTAGGTATATATGACAAAAGGAGATATACAATCTGATGCCAGGGGCGTCACTATGATTTAAAAATCTAGCGAAAGTTCATATGGGGGTCGACTATCACAGCCCAACAGGTGAGGGTCCAGGGGCCGCCTAGGCCCCGGAAGCTCCGGGGTCCTAGATCGCCGGAGATGCGTGCTAAGCGTTTTCCCGGATATAAATATGACCATAATGTATGCAGATTTATGGTTCTATATTCACGTTTGTTCCGCATTTATAAGCACACATCGATGTTGAAAAAATCACACATCATGCCTGAATTCATTTGACTTTCTAGTTATATTTAGTACATACAAAACGATGACCTTTACGCCATGAAACATTAGAAATCAATACGCGTACCAATATGATTGATTTACACAAAGCTAAAATAAGCGAATCCTGCCAGACCAACAGGTGAGGGTTCAGCGGCCGCCTAGGATTGGTTGCTGGACATGCCTCCCTCCCCCGTAGATTCGTTCTTGCTTTCCTATTTCTCACCATCCCAGGAATGCGTGCCAAGGCGCGCCTTTCTAGGGGGATCCGGGGGCATGCCCCCGCCGGAATTTTTTTAATTCTTACGCTTTATTTCCTGCATTTTAGAGTATTTTAATGCTAAACTGGGGTTTGATATCTTACATAATTTTCGTATTTCCCATATACGGGCAAAAAGGGGGTGCGTTCGCACCACACGCACCATGGGCAGCGACGCCCTCGATGAGAATGCCTAGTGACCGCTAGAGGCGATTTATCTCTGTCATCCAATCCTTTGTTGTAAGACTTAGTTCATCTAGAATTCCTTATACTAACGCTGATTTACTGTTAACTGTACACGTGATACTGCAGACAAAAATACGAACTGATAAATCTGCAGTCTGGGTTTAAAATCAGCTAACTGTTCTTAGCACTGTTGCCAAGCCGCCAGCCTGGCGCCAATAGCAGTTGAACTCCGCCGCCCTCCAGGTACATTTGACACGTCAATTAGGATGGTTTGAACCACAAAGCAAAGGATTCCTTGCATCAGTATGTCTAGCCTATGTTTATGTATACTATAATTGTCTTTTTTTCCTAATACCGTTATATGAAATATGGAATAGGTCCTTGGATTATGGACGCGGATATTCTTTAATGGACGACGGCTGAATTATGGATGACGGACTAGACGCTTGCAACGAAACCATCCCTCTTGAGGTGCACTAGTTTGGTAAACAATATTTTTTCTCAAAAAATCGCTCAAACATATTTTGTACGAACAAATAGGCAACAAAGTATACTGTCATTCTGCGGAAAACGGATTTCTTGGCATACATAGGAGTTGTTTAAGGACAAGCGCGGCGGAGTCGGGGGGGGGAGGGGCAGCGCCCCCCCCCCCAATATGAAAAGAGGGAGGCCAAGGACCACTTTGGCCCCCTCCCCTCAATAATTGTAACTGACGTGCCTTGAAATGGGTCAGATCGATTCAGATTCAGATTCGTTTATTGGCGCAAATACAAATCACATTGGTTAAGGCCAGTAACAGTAGGCCTATACATGAACATCTTGTTTTCTCTATGTGTAGAGAACCGTCTGAAGTTCCAAAATTTCCCGGGGGAGTATCCCCGTCTCCGCGATCACATCTTAAAAAGCCCCAAGTATTGACCGTGTTTACATTTGAAAGACTGGAATATGCGATCATGTCTCAACTTCTCCCAAACTCCGAACAGCGCATGTCAGCTGAACGACTATCGTCTGGCTACAAGCACTGCTCGCAGTCGAACGCTCTAGCTAGAGCATTCGACTGCGGGCAGTGCTTGTAGCACAGATCCGAAGACCAGGGAACACGTGGGTTTGTTACGATGGGACTAATCACGCACATATGCAGCTCGCTACGCAAACAGATTCGTTGAGAACGGCAAGAAAATCAAGAATTTAACTTCTTTTTCGGTGTAAGCTATTTATTAAATACTTTTGGAATATATCTGGTTGATGAAACAAAGGCTTTTAGTGGAAAGAAGGAAGGTATATATTGCGGAGTAATCTCAACGCTTAGAGCGTGTTAACGATATATACCGGACACTGCAGCCTCCAGGCACTCGTTCTGTAATTCAGGTGCGGCTGGGGAGATGACTTCGTCAACTAGACTCGTACCCAGCTCCAATTCGCTATCGCTCTAACGGTGCGTGTGTGAGTTGGGGGCTAGGTACGAGTCTATTCGTCAACATGACTCAATGCATTTTCACACCATGACGAGGGCCTGCAACTTTTCACTTGAGTTGGTGGGTAGGCCTATAGTTGACAAATATCATCGGCGAATTATTTTCGAAGTGTAGCCGGTGTCCGGTCAATGAAGAAAGCAAAGCCAGATTTCAGATGCTACTATTGTTCTTTTAATGGAGCCACCTGCATTAAATGCAAGCTGAATACTGGTATTCTGAGGTTAAGTGAGGTACAACTAAAAAGGGTAACGGAACGGTGCGTTACCGAGGTGGATTCCACTAGCATTGGATATCCAGTCATCTATTCCCTGCAGCCAGGAATGGCACCCATATACGATCACTCATAAAGTACAGTTAAGTACCAATCCACGTCTATCCCATAGACACTTAGTTGCGTGGAAACACACATTCACAACAGCTTCTCCATTAATTTATGACGAGTTCGCCAACTCCCATCTGCAATAGTTCCTCTCTGTCCCTCATCGACAACAACCAATTCACAATACTAGAAATCATCGAAACAGAGAGATTTTCGTCAGATGTCTGCTCGACTACAACATATGGCAGATATCCCATAATATCCGAGTGCCACGACCTCTATCGGCACAGATCGACACCACACACAGAGACACATAGTGAACAGGGGGAATAATGCTCAACGTCATTTAGCCCTATTGGCGAACACCAGCCCACAATCTCCCCTGCTACGGTCGGTGTCCTCAACGACCCGTATCAAAACAAAATTCAACAATACACTGTATCTTCAAACAAGACGCGTTTAACACACTACAAATTTGATTGTCTTTTATCATCAGTAGCTGAAAATTCAACAATACACTGTATCTTCAAACAAGACACGCTTAACACACTACAAATTTGATTGTCCTTTATCATCAGTAGCTGAAAGCATGAGTTTTCCCGCTTCCTGCATAACTCGGGATGCCAAATTCAAGATGGCTTGTTGCTGACTTGCCAATGAGGAGTCCTGTTCATTTGCAAGTGGACTCTTATTCACGCTCTCGATGCTGTGCTGAACTGCAGAACGAGGCTCATGGTAGGGATTAGCGTGTTTACCAGCCGTTCGTCTTTGAGTACGTCGAACGTGAACGTGAACCTGCGTTAGGACCCAGTTCAGGAATACCATCCTCCATGGTATGTGAGGCATCTTCATCATCTTCACCATCAAAATACATGTAGAGCTCTTCATCTCTGATGATTCGTTGGGTTCAGTGCACAATACCGGTCTTTCTTGAATCCTCTCTGGCGCTGGGTTCACAGTAACATCCTCCTTGATGATGGGACACGGTCGTAACTCCGTGCGGTGAACGGATCGTTTGTTCCCAGAACCATCCGCGGGTTCCACGCCTATCACTGGAGAATCCGAATCCTGGATTTCAACTACCTTGTATGCACAGGATTTCCATTTATCCTGTATCTTGTTTCGACCTCTCACATCTCTGTTGCGAAGGTACACTCTCTGTCCTACTCGTAATGGGACAGCATTAGCCTGTTTCTGTGTCTGCTGTTTCTGTTTGTCAGCTATATTCCTTGTGCGCTCCCCTGCTTTGTTCCATGCTACCCTTAAGCGGTTTTGGTGCTCCTCGAGCCAGCCATCTATATCAAGTGGTGTCTCATTCTCAGTGCCAAGAAGTGAGTCCAACGGTAGACGAGGGTCCCTGCCAAACATTAAGTAATAGGGTGACAGTCCGGTTGTGGCATGGGGAGTGGCATTGTACATGTAAGTTAGCTCTGGCAAATGTTCTACCCAGCGATGCTTCTTCTCAGCTGACAGAGTTCTCAGTAGATCATGAAGGGTTCTATTGAACCGTTCGGTCTGTCCATTTCCTTGAGGGTGGTACGGAGACGTGCGAGTTTTCTTGATCCCATAGGTTGCACAAAGTTGATAAATCAGATTAGCCTCAAAATGTGTTCCCTGGTCAGAATGAATACGAACCGGAACACCAAATCTCAGAAACCATTCCTTGGTTAGCACCTTTGCTGCCGACTTCGCAGTTTGATCTCGGGTAGGGAACGCTTGTGTGTACTTGGTAAAGACATCTGTAAGGATGAGGACATTCTCCCAACCACCGGAGCTAGGCTCCAACACTGTGTAATCCATGGCCAGTATTTCAAGAGGACGATTAGCTTGTAGCGAACCAAGAGCCACACGAATACCAGGTGAAAGCATCTTTGCAACAACACAACGCTCACACGATCTACAATAGTCCTCAATCTCGAGCTGCATCTTTGGCCAATAGACTCGCCCTCTAGCCAGTGCTAACGTTCTCTCCAGGCCCTGGTGACCCACTTGATCATGAATGCCCTTCAACACTTCCCCTTTCAAACTTGCCGGTACCACAGTCTGTTTCCTTTCGCCTACGACAGGATCCCTCACTACTCGGCATAGGACCCGATCTTCATCAACTACAAGATGATCCCAATGTCTCAGCATTAAGATAACTTCTGGTGGTTCAGTTTTGCGCTCCTCTGCAGATGGCTTTGACTGTCTGTCAATATAATACAACACCCTGGATATCACTTTGTCCTGTTGCTGACGTTCTGCTATCTCCTTCCGAGTAAGAGCAGGCAAGGCTGTCACAAGTTGCACAGGTGCAACTACAGTTGGATAGACTTCAGCATTACGAGAGATAGATTCGTAGAGCTCCACTGGAATAGGAAGGGTACCAGTGACACCTGACAGTACTTCTGTAACTTCTTCGGCATCTTCAGGTTCATCTGGCAGACCTGGCCTCCGCGAAAGACTATCCGCATTCCTGTTTTCTCTCCCAGATCGATACTTCACATTGAAGTTGTACAGAGCAAGTTGTGATGTCCAACGTTGCTCGACTGCACCAAGCCGGCTTGTCGTCAAATACTGTAGCGGATTGTTGTCTGTATAGACTGTGAACCAATGACCCATCAAAAAGTCCTTGAACTTTTCACAGACAGCCCATTTAAGAGCCAGTAACTCCAACCGCATTGAGCTGTACTTTGGAGAGTTGCGCTCGGTCGGGCGCAGGCTTCTGCTGGCGTAAGCTATCACACGTGGTTTGCCATTCTGTATCTGTGACAATACCGCACCCAGGCCTTGTAGGCTAGCATCAGTTTCCACAATAAATGGTTGGCTGTAATCCGCAAATCCCAGGATTGGCGCTGTTACAAGCTTGTCCTTGAGGCTTCTGAATGCCGTCTCACATTCCAGATTCCACCCAAACTTCCCCTTCAAGCCCTCTGCCACCATGGCATGCAAATGGGCAGCGATCTTCGCAAATCCTACTATGTACCTGCGGTAGTAGCTTACCAGCCCAAGGTAAGACCGCAATTCCTTCGTACTCTGTGGTCTAGGCCAGTCCACCACTGCAGAAACCTTTTCTGGGTCAGTTGCCACTCCACTCGCTGAAATCACATGACCTAAGAATTTCACCTGCTGTTTGAGGAAATGACATTTACCCGGATGTAACTTCAATTCGTACCCTTTGATTTTGTTGAACACAACAGCCAGATGCCGCAGATGTTCCTGAATGGACTTCGAGAAGACAATAATGTCATCCAGATAAACAATCACCGTTTCCGTCAGTTCATCCTCCAGGCAAAGCTGCATCAAACGCTGAAAAGTGGCGGGAGCGTTCGATAAACCAAATGGCATCTTGGTGTATTCGAACAGGCCCATTGGGGTCACAAAGGCTGTCTTTTCGATGTCACTTTCCTCCATAGCTACTTGATTGTAACCGCACATGAGGTCCAATGTGGAGAACCACTTGGCTCCAGATAAACTCATGAAGGATTGTTCTATGTCCGGCATTGGAAATGCATCACGTCGTGTTTTATCGTTCAATCTTCGATAATCCACACACAGGCGTAGGTCACCATTTCGTTTCCGTACCAGCACAATCGGTGAAGCGTATGGGCTTGAACTGGGTCGAATGACCTTGCGGGCCAATAATTTGCGTATATGTTCCTTTACTTCCTGGTACTGGGAAGAGGGGATACGGCGGTAAGACTGCACTACAGGAGAATCACTTGTGGTGGGAATTCGGTGTTTGACCACATCACAGAACCCCATGTCATCATCATCTACAGCAAATGCATCACGATGCTGCATGAAGAAGGTGTCAATAACCTCTCTGTCCTTACCAGAAAGATCCAGACGTGACAAGTCCACTGGTGAAGAACCATCGTCTTCGCTGCTTTTGTGGTCCACTGGCTCGGCACTATTGGATATCTGAATAATGTCAGTATCGCCCACCCGCGTGAACTGCACATATTGTCACTGACGACATCATCTACTCTGTGGATCAGACCTATCTTCGTTCTTCGTTGAAGTACAACATCGCTGCTCCCCAAGTTCATCACCTTTACCAGATGTCCATACCCGTTGCTATGGGCAACTGTGTTCGTGAGTACCACTGCTCCAGGAATGTGAGGCGCATTACTCCTCAGAGGTTCAATGATGACAGGATCTCGAAAAGGATCTGCTTTTCCAGTTACCGCTATGATCTTCATAGAATGTGCAGGAACCACAACTGCCTTGCGACCTGCTACCCGTGCAAAACCTAATACATTACTGTCACTGGGCTCCTGTCCACCACCACTCAAGTCAAGTCCCATGTCTTTGCATAGCCTCAAAACGTTCATACCGATCAGACCTGGAACAGCTTTGTTGTCCACAGTGTCCTTAACAACTAAAACTCCTCGGCGGGGTATTTCTTGGCCCTTCACCACTATGTCAAGCTCCAGGTATCCTATGTAAGGTATGTCAAGGCCGTTGGCGGCACGTAACTTCAACCATGCCGCAGTTTCCATCAGCTGTGGAACATCCTTGAAATTTTCTCGAAAGAAGGTCTCTGATACAGTCGTCACCATAGACCCCGTGTCTATGAGACATGGCACCTTAACATTTCCAATTTCTACCTCTTGCACAGGACAATCTCCAATGGTGCGGGAAAGCATCTCGGTTGCGGAACTTGGTTGGGGATACCCCTTACATACAGCACTACTGATAGAATTGTCCTTGGCTGTGTTGCCTTTCTCCAACGCCTCTTTATCTGGACAGCTCCTGATGAAATGACCTGGTTTCTTACAAAAATAACATAGCTTCTCTTCTTTGCGTTGGCTTTTGTCATTTGTGTATTGGTTCTGCTTAGATTGGAATCGTCTCCTCTGATTATCCTCCATCATTTGCTGAAGTTTACTCACCTGACGTTGATTCTCTTCCACCATATTGGTCAACCTCCCCAGTTTATCACTGCCTACTGGACTAGGTGGTACAGCAACTGCTTCATGTACTGTTGTCCATTTGGGTGTTCCCTTTGTGTGATCCTCCTCTTCTTCAGACCATCTAATGGCCTCATAACGAAGATCTAGGAATGCCAATTCCGGTCGTTCCCGTAGCACTCGCTTCAGGTGCCTGCGTAGTCCCGGATCTCGAACGTTGTCACTGAACTGATCAGTAAGGGTTCTTTCCCGCTGTGGAACACATCTAGGATCCTCTCGGATCACCCTGTCTAGTAGTTCCATCAAAGAGTGGGAGAATGCTCGCAATGTTTCATTTTCTCGTTGATGCCTATCAAAAAAGTCACGCTGAAGTTTGGCAACGGAGAATCGGTTTCCAAATGACTCTAAAAGAATAGCTAATATCCTTTCAGGGTTCTCCCGATCATCCCTTTCCCGGTACCTGATCTCTTCTCTGGCCTGGCCTTCGAGGTGGCTAAGGATGAAATCTACTTTTTCTTTATCGGGAAATGATCGCGCAGACAGGTAAGACCTAATGTCCTCTACCCAATTTTCTACCTTCGGATCATTTTCCGACAGTGGCCTACCACTAAGTTTTGAGAATTTCCTGTCCTTTGGCATGTACACAATTCGCTCACGTTGATTCGGCCTGGACTCCAATTGCTGCTTCAATTCCTGTCCAACACGCTGTTCCGCCGCGAGTTGTACCTCTAGCGCCTCCAGTTTATCTGTCAGTTCTGCAACCGTTGCCATGGTTATACTTCAGAGTTACTTACATCCACTGACAATCTCTCCTTTTCACACTACTAATTCCGTTTGATAAGTTTCTGCAAAACGTTCAACCCTCACACATGGCATTGGGCCCTCAATTTCACACTACTAATTATTCGATCAGTTACTGCAAAGATTCTTACCCTCACATTTGGCATTGGGCCCCCAATTTTGCACTACTAATTGCTCGATCAGTTACTGCAAAGATTCTTACCCTCACATTTGGCATTGAGCCCCCAATTTTGCACTACTAATTGCATCGGAGTAATTTTACCATAGCAGTAAATGGTCATTCTAAAATCCAGTGCAAATCAATATAACTAATTAATACATGTTAGTGAATTTCAATCAATATCAGTCAATTAAAATCAGTCCATCAATGAGTTCAACAAGTCAAGATTATGAGCAGAAATTCAGAATCATGTCCCTTGTGGAAATTAGGAAGTTCCAGTATCCATAGTCAGAAATGCACTCCTCACAGCTGTCTTTAAAACACGTTCCCTGGTTCGAGCTGTATCTTAATGTCAGGGAAGAAATCACACAATGCACCATAGGCTATGTCCATCAACTGACAGTTAAGTTATCATCATCTAACTTGTTGACACTGTCACACCACTCAATCGATATGGTCACCTCACATCACTTCTGTGTCACCATCACTTCTATTCCGTTACCCTTGGCACCTCACTATCAAGATACCAGCGATTGCCCCATCCTGTCCACGACGCCATTTGTAGCCGGTGTCCGGTCAATGAAGAAAGCAAAGCCAGATTTCAGATGCTACTATTGTTCTTTTAATGGAGCCACCTGCATTAAATGCAAGCTGAATACTGGTATTCTGAGGTTAAGTGAGGTACAACTAAAAAGGGTAACGGAACGGTGCGTTACCGAGGTGGATTCCACTAGCATTGGATATCCAGTCATCTATTCCCTGCAGCCAGGAATGGCACCCATATACGATCACTCATAAAGTACAGTTAAGTACCAATCCATGTCTATCCCATAGACACTTAGTTGCGTGGAAACACACATTCACAATGGCTTCTCCGTTAATTTATGACGAGTTCGCCAACTCCCATCTGCAATAGTTCCTCTCTGTCCCTCATCGACAACAACCAATTCACAATACTAGAAATCATCGAAACAGAGAGATTTTCGTCAGATGTCTGCTCGACTACAACATATGGCAGACATCCCATAATATCCGAGTGCCACGACCTCTATCGGCACAGATCGACACCACACACAGAGACACATAGTGAACAGGGGGAATAATGCTCAACGTCATTTAGCCCTATTGGCGAACACCAGCCCACAGAAGCAACGTGGGGGAAATTTCATTGAAAAACGCCGATTGGATTTTTTTAAAACTCTTATGAGTCGGTTCTATTGCGAGATATGCTATCCCTTTCAAAGTTCTCAGAAGCGCCAAAGTCCGTTAAATCAACTCTAAAATTCCAAAAAAATTAGGGGGAGGACCCCCTGAGGGACGGCGCCAACCCCTTCCTGTCCCACCCTGTCTGGCGCCCCCAATATTCTAGTCGCTCCGCCGCGCCTTAAGGAGCAGGCAAAATATGCTAAACAGTTTCATTTCTTGTCGTCTTTGACGTGGGAATTCTCAACAAAAATATGACTACGTTATGCAAAATCACTCCAGTATTTCTTTGACAATGATAATATATTCTACACATTATCCGCTGTAATAAATATCGGCGACCTCTCATTTCACTCTTGAGTCGATTGAGAGACGTCGCAGATCAATCGACTATAGCTTAGTTAGAACCGAACGAAGTACACATGCCCATTCGTATGGTTGGCCATCCCTGCCAGAATTCGTCATTTAGAGGCTGCCTCTAAATAATATATACCATGGTATAAAATGCCAAGCCTGCCATAATTCGTATTTAGAGGCTGCCTCTAATTATTTTGTACCATGGTATAAAATGCCGAGCCTGCCATAATTCCTATTTAGAGGATGCCTCTAAATCGCCAAGCCTGCCACAATTCGTATTTAGAGGCTGCCTGTAAATAATATATACCATGGTATAAAATGCCGAGCCTGCCATAATTCGTATTTAGAGGCTGCCTCTAATTATTTTGTACCATGGTATAAAATCGCCAAGCCTGCCATAATTCCTATTTAGAGGATGCCTCTAATCGAGTCATTTTAGCCGTAAGTCATAAACAACTCGATGTCATATCAAGAATATTAAATTTGACCAATGAGTAAACTTGTAACAAGCGTAGAGATATGGCACCAAATTTGTGAAAGCGCATATCATTGGTGGAAGTAATATAATAAGAAGGCGAAAATTTACGACTTACGGCTAAAATGAATTAGAGGCATCCTCTAAATAGGAATTATGGCAGGCTTGGCGATTTTATACCATGGTACAAAATAATTAGAGGCAGCCTCTAAATACGAATTGTGGCAGGCTTGGCGATTTACAGGCATCCTCTAAATAGGGATTATGGCAGGCTCGGCATTTTATACCATGGTACAAAATAATTAGAGGCAGCCTCTAAATACGAATTATGGCAGGCTTGGCATTTTATACCATGGTATATATTATTTAGAGGCAGCCTCTAAATGACGAATTCTGGCAGGGATGGCCAACCATACATTCGAAGGTCGCGTTTCTTTGGAGATGTCACCAGGTGACTGCGGTCACCATTCTCAACTCTACCACTCCACCTGTCCACTCAGCGAGTGAGTTACTTAGGCCTCACTTGGGTCCACAGGCCCTCAAAACAAGAGATTGAGGTGGGGGGGGGGGGGGGGTGGACGGTGATATTACGGTGAAGTGTCGAAATATGGGGTCTCTATATAACCCCATGCTGATGTGTTTTATATAATGCATGGGGTTATATATGGAGACCCCATATTTCGACACTTCACCGTAATACCACCGTCCAAAGCCCCAAAACTCTTGTTTTTAGGGCCTGTGCTCAGGTCTAACTTGTCATTGACGTCACGGATCAGTCGAACGATATTCTCGCTCACCCGGATAATTTTGAGAACCTCGTGTGAGCAAATCGAACAATGTCGAAGATTCAACCAGTTTTAATATATACTCGGGTGCATAATCTGGTAGGAGAATGACGTTAATAGTTCTCATTCAACATTCACGTTCAGGTGAATCGATGCAGGGGGCATATTGCGATCGGTGGCTTTGTCTGGGGGAAACATAATATATTGTGTAACTAGTAGACCTAGTAGACTCGGAGACTGTCATTTCTGGGATGGTTGTATATTGAAACAAGTCTAAGTCTTCAACAGGCACGGCGGAAGCAATTTGTGATTGGGGGGCACTATCACAGCACAAATAGGCGAGCGTCCAGGGGCCGCCGTTTTGTTGCTTCTCATTTTTAAAAATATTTTCCGTCAAGAAAATGAGAATGTTCGGAAGTAGAAATAAATTAAATGTTGAATATATATAATTTCAATCAAAAGATTCCTCAAGCTTTAATCATGTCAAAAACACTGATGTTTTCAACTTATGAGTGCGAATGAGCCATCCTCCATGAGCCGTTCTCCTATCTCCATACCAGGCCTTGTATGCAGATTAGGGCTGTACAGTTATTACTGGAACTGTCCGTTTAAAGTAGCAATCAATGGACGTAGGGTGTTTTGGGGCAATACGCTACCTTCGTGGAATATCCGTTTAATTAGATTAAAGCTCAGTTTAAGGAAGCTTCTTGAAATTGGAGCATGCTAGGAACTGACATAAAAGGCATTCCAAACAGAGCGGCATGCTGTGCCGAGTTGGAACACCTAGGAACTCCATGGCATATTTTTTGGAACTGGGCAGACAAAGAATGGCTATGCCATAACAAGAGGGGAATGGCATAAGCCATTCCAATTGGAACTCTAATCCATCCAGATCAGAACACCACACTGGGCATGGTGTATCCGATTTGCCAAACCGGCATATGCCATTCCTATCAAGGAACTCCTGTTCTTATTTCAAGAAGCTCCCTATTAAAGTATAGAGAAGAAGCTGAAGGACGAACTCTTTGAAGTCCGAGAGGAAACAACTTGAGGGAGTATCTTAAATAAATAAAATCTCGGATAGCCTATAAACATCGGACTTCAAAGCAACCAGATGGAGACACTGACTGGCACTTAATTCGTTCAAATATAGGCATGTTCGAGGAGATCATCAGCTCGCAAATATTTCCTGTTGAAGTGGCTGATATTCGTTGTAATGTACAAGCTATCCGTCATGGATTGGATTTGACAGACGAACCATGAATTAATTGGGATTATGGAATGAGCAAGGGTGCCCCTCATGCTTATTGAAAAGTAAAATCTGCATTCAATACAGATATAGGTTTTTCGCGTTATCGTTTTTACCCCTCGGGCAGATTCTGCCCGAGCGGTATTGTCGTTGCCTCCGTCGTCTGTCCGTCCGCCTGTCCATCATATCATTGTAAACACATTATCTCAAAAAGTCCTTCACTTACAACAATGAAACTTCATACAGTTGTTTAACACAGCCAGTACCAGAAGCCTATTGAAAGTCGGTGCCATTGGATGTGTTTTTCAGGAGTTATGCCCCTTTATACATGTCTGGCTGTTTTTATCCTTGTAAACACATTATCTCAAAAGTCCTTCACTCACAACAATGAAACTTCATACAGTTGTTTAATGCAGCTAGTACCAGAAGCCTATTCAAAGTCGGTGTAATCGGATGTGTTTTTCAGGAGTTATGCCCCTTTATACATGTCTGTTGGTCCATATCCTTGTAAACACATTATCTCAAAAAGTCCTTCACTCACAACAATGAAACTTCATACAGTTGTTTAATACAACCAGTACCAGAAGCCTATTGAAAGTCGGTGCCATTGGATGTGTTTTTCAGTAGTTATGCCCCTTTATACATGTCTGTCTGTTTTTATCCTTGTAAATACATTATCTCAAAAAGTCCTTCACTCACAATGTTGAAACTTCATACAGTTGTTTAATACAGCCAGTACCAGAAGCCTATTGAAAGTCGGTGTAATCGGATGTGTTTTTCAGGAGTTCTGCCCCTTTATACATGTCTGTTGGTCCATATCCTTGTAAACACATTATCTCAAAAAGTCCTTCACTCACAACAATGAAACTTCATACAGTTGTTTAATACAGCCAGTACCAGAAGCCTATTGAAAGTCGGTGCCATGGGATGTGTTTTTCAGGAGTTCACACAAACCTGTGTGGATTGCTGTGAATAGACAGTAATCGTTCGACTACATCTACTATAGGTAATCACTGCTCTATTGCTATATTGTTTTGTCTGTCTATATCTATATCATACAGGTAAAATTATGCCCACCCCAAATATGTGAGTTGTTGGGGTCAGAAACATTATTTCCACAATTGCTCTGGGCCCGGCCCGAGGGCTCCCGATGGCGACAGCCACATGTTTTTATCTGTTTCTGCCCTTTTTTTTCTTGTTTCTTTGTTTTTCGTCTTTTTTTTTGCTGAAAATACTGTTCCGTCGTGCCTGTTCAATGTAATAGTGTATTTATTGACGAGAGAACTGTTATGTCCAAAATCCGTATCCGTATTTAAACAAATACAACATTTCAACACAGCCGTCCCCACACGGACAAAAAGCGTCTGCTGAAGGACAGCTGTCGCCGAAGCCCGAGTATCGTACCATGTGGGATCGGACCACTAAAACAATTTACATTGGCTGCAATGTTAAAACCTGTTAACGTAATTGCATCTCCTCGATTCATTAATTAAGTCTAGACTTCCATATTTCGGCAAGAATATTCAAGTGCAACCGGACAGACTGCTTGACAGGGGTCGCCCATAAGTCTCCGTCTCACGGTGGACAAAAAGCGTCTGGCGAAGGACAGCTCCATCTAAGCCCTATCGTTATGCGCGCTCGTACAAATGACATCATAATTTTGGCTTTTTTTTCTCTGCTTTCAGAAAGCGGTGCACAGGCATCCAAATAGTCCCTCTTAGCAACACCTTATTAGGCCTTGAGTTAAAATCAAACTCACAGCGAAAACAAACACATATCATACTCCAATCACCTACCACTGGCTTCAATTATTCGTCGCAACAGAGACTGGGGAAAATATTGAAAACAATTCACTTCTCTGGCAGAGGATCGGGCCGGATCGGGCCTATTTTTATTAGTGGTCTGGTCGTTCGGATGAATGGATGATGTTTGCGACAACGTGTGCCGAAATTCACGAATGAACCATAGACAGCCATAGTTAGTGTAGTGGGCACAAAGCTCAGCGTACCCAAAGAACTAGTAAGTAATAAAAGCGGAAGGTTTAATGCCACACTGACTTTGAAAAGGAGACTTGACTTTTCATGCTCTTACAACAACAACAACAATATGAATATAAAATCAACAGATCAATCAATCAATCAATTTTAAATTTAAATGGCGTGTGCAGTACGCCAGTAGCCATACATTGAGTTTGCTTTTTTAAACAAAAAAACTGTTCATTTTTCACGTTTACATATATAGAATAGGCAAAGACTAGAAACAAGCACAATAATTCTGCTTTGGTTTTATGCAGGAGTCAAGCGAAACCCCCACCCCCTAACCTCGGGGTTTACTGGGGACTTAGCAAATGAGAGTTGTTAAAATGCTTGAATGCCCTACCCCCTAGGGCAAAACATTGAAGTGAATCCCCACCTAAACCAAATACAATGTATGTTCCATTCCTAGGTAAAAGAAATATTAACTGAATCACAATATAAACATGACTGAAAATGTGTGAAAGCCTCACTCCCTGGGGCGTAAACATGTTGTGATTCCCCAGGAAATCCCCCACTAAGCCCGACCCTTGCCCGAGGTTGGGGGGGTGGGGATTTCATTTGACTCCTGCATTAGCCTTTCACCTAATCCATGTCACTGATAATAGACCCTCGTAAACGTATAGTTTTTTCGTTCGCATCTGACTCCGTGGCGTCGGAAGATAGTTCTGACTTGGGGGGGGGGGGGCACTATCCTAGCACTTTAGGCGAGGGTCCAGCTCTGAGGACAAATAAAACGCATATTTGTGTGGATCGCACCGCGTAGCGATGTCGACCAGACTATGCTGCCACTCACGAAATATCTGAAAATGTGTATGTGCACTATATCGCAATGACCCTGTGTTAACCTGTAACAATCTGCCAGTGATTTTCACTTTGTGTTCGAGTCATACAGAGCTGCCAAGCTTTGGTGAAGAAATTTCTTGAAAATTTGCCGGGGGTCTGGGGCCCACCCAGGACTCCAGCCGCTAGACATTCTCAAACGCTCTAAAACACACCAGACGCATTTCCAGACAATAAATTTCCATGTGAGATCATGTCATTTTTCATAGAAAAATTGTCAAATATTATATTACATACCTTTTCATGAGAAAATGAGTAGATTTAGACTTTTGAGAAGATATTCTATGAATTCCGGGAGATTTCGCAGGTCTGGTCATATATCAGGGTATTAACCAGAAAATGGAGAAAAAACACTCGCAATCGTTTCATGTTAACTAGAAATAAAACGAAATCTGAATTTGAGTGTATTTCATGTTCATTTCTTCGCCCAGGGATTGCTTGAATCCGTGGACTACTTTTTTTTTTCTTTGCATTGTCATGATTGTCAGGTTCCGCGCAATCGGCTCAAACCCGGTTCTCAGTGCCCACTATGAGCTTACGCTACAACAACAACAATTGGGCTTTACTAACTCATGCCAGCGATGTGCTGTCACCGCAGACTGTTGTAAATGTGAATTGATGACCTGGTAATATGGTAAGCTGCCCACCTCGTGTTTGCCGTCTCTGCTGTTTTGCGTCTGCCTGAGTTTGCGGTAAGTCCCTAAGATTACTTATATGAAATCCTTGTGTTTATAGTTCGTAATTTGTTTGTTGACAACGATAGCGTTGGAGAGACAATTTGTGCGAAAATTCATGTATATTTCCAGAGGAGATATGTGTCGAAGCAACAACAATAGTATTTACATTTTTCTCGTCTTGTGAACTTGACTGGATCCTGTCCAGTGCAAATTTATGTATTCTGGGGGACTCACCGAATATAATTTAGTTTCAAAAAGTCTGAAGACCAACAACAACAAAACTTTTCGAAAGCGGAAACAACAGAATTTGTCAGGTACCGCTTTCGAAAAGTTTTGTTGTTGGTGGTGTTCAAACTTTTTGAAACAAAATTATATACGCAATGATCGTGCAGCAACAACAACAGGAATTTTCGCACAAATTGTCTTTCCAATGCTATCATTGTCAACAAACAAATTTACTATAAACACCATGCAGGCATATATAACTAATCTTGGAGACTTAACGCAAACTCATGCAGCTCTTGCCAATATCTGCACTACACAGAACTATAAATAAAACCAGTTAACAAAACTATCCAGTCTCCTAGCAAATTTGTCGTATCGTTTTGTCACAATAGAATTGTATGAATTATGAAAATCTGCTCACAAAAACTGGTAGAAGACATTGACGCAGACGATCCACTTTTGAGCATATTACTGCAGATAGTTTCTTGCTACCATGAAGACCTGGCATATTTCGAAATGAGCCGCCTTCACAAATTCACTTCCTTGAAGACTAAACTCTGTGTTCCAGTTGTGATTCCCCAAACAGACTCGTCCACAACTTGGAGAAAATCTCCACATTTATCCATACATCTGGTCAGAGGTCGAGGTCAGAGGTCGAAGGTCACTGGCCTAAAAAACAGGAAATCACTGAAGTGTTCGTGTCCGGTCTATGTCTGTGAATGTTTTCTATCCACAGTTGCATTTTTTTGTGAGTGGATACGCTAGGTGGAGACGATGTGTCGCGTAAAAAAAGTGAGGTTGAGGTCAGAGGTCAAAGGTCACTTGCCTAAAATCAGGAAATCATCGATCATTGACAGTTTTCCATCTACTGTTCTAATTTTTGGTGAGTGGATGTGCTAGGGCAGGGCTTCATGTTTAGCGCGAGTGATAGCTCACCTGCACACAATTTTATATTGTATTATATTGCAGTCACTGGCCTGAATTTTAAATACCCTCTCCTAAATATTTTGACGCGAGCTATTTTTAGCTCGCGCACTAATTCTAAACACGAAGCCCTGCTAGGGGGGAATGATATGTTGCATACCAAATGTAGGTCGAAGTCAGAGGTCAAAGATCAGTATGACCGAAAAAATCAGCAAATCATTAAAGGTTATACCAAATGACTCTATACTACTTTGCATTAAAACATACCCAGTAGTGTTCCAAACAACAAATTAGTATTTTTTTCTTGAATAATGTCTGGGGTGGGGTTTAGGACACGAATAGCACACATGTGGGAGAAAACGTATTGGAGCCATGACCTCTGGTACATGACGTCACAACCTGATTACGATTGCGGCGTAAACGTCATAGTCTATGACGTCGAACGTTGTTGCGAAAGATTCACCCAACTGTGGGAGTTCTAGCGTGATGTCGCGGACATTTTGACGTCACAACAGGCATTTGAGCGAAATCGTAATCAGGTTGTGACGTCACAGGTCAAGCGGTCACAGCTTTCGCCGTTTTGAAAGGGGCGTGAAATTGTCGCACGTTACTGCTGCTATTTCCAACCTTAGTTTGAAAACATACAAAAATGTAAAACAAGTCTATATAATCACCTCTACAAAAATTTAGCACAAAAAAGTAGCAGATTTAGAGACCATTTTGTATAACCTTTAAACATTTCAAAAAATTTTGTGAGTGGATTCATTAGGGGGAAATGAAGTGTCCCATACCAAAATATAGGTCAAGGTCGAAGGTCAAAGGTCACTGAGACCCCAATATAAGGAAATTATTAAAAATATTTTTTTTGTGTCCTAGGGGGACACGATGTATCACATACCAAAATTCAGGTCAAGGTCAAAGGTCAAGGTCACTGTGACCCCAAAATTATAGAATTGTTAAAAATCTGGATTTTTTTTAGTCCATTGGGAAATTACGGGGAGCCGTTTTGTCATGTGCCAAAATTTAGATCCAGGTCAATAGTCAAGGTCACTGTGACCCCAGAATCAAGGTCAAAGGTCAGTGTGACCTAAAAATCAGGAAATCATTAAAAATTACTAATTATTTGTGAGTGGATTCAATAGGGGGAAATGAAGTGTCGCACATCAAAAATTAGGTCAAGGTCAAAGGTCACTGTGACCCCAAAATCAGGAAATTATTAAAAATAACATCTTTTTGTGTCAGTAGATACATTAGGGGGACACGATGTGTCGCATCCCAAAATGTAGGTCAAGGTCACTGTGACCCCAAAATCGTGAAATTGTTAAAAATCATTGTTTCCACTGAGAAATTACGGGGAGACAGAATCAAGAAATCGTTGAAAATTACTTTTTTTGTGTCAGTAGATACATTAGGGGGACATGTGTCACGTACCAAAATGTAGGTCAAGGCCGAACGTCAATGTCATTGTGAACCCCAAAATCATGAAATTCATAAAAATCATGATTTTTTTGTGTCCATTGATACATTGATGGAAGACGATGTGTTGTGTACCAAAATTTAGGTCAAGGTCAAAGGTCAAGGTCACTGTGACCCCAGAATCAGGAAATCATTAAAAACATGAGGCAGCACCTAAAAGGTGCAACAACCCCTCAGCCAGACAGTTTTAGTCGGTGTATATTGGTACACAATGAATGAAAACTGCATATGTAAAAGCCTGAAAGATTTGGTTGAATGCAGAAGATGCTTTAGCAGTGGCTTGTAAAAGATTACAATATGATAAATTCAGTGTGGGATGTTAGATGCATTGAAGGATTATAATAAATATTTTGACATAGCATGTGCGAAAAATATGGCGGAAGAACAGAAATATTCTGAACAAAAACAAAAGGCTTAAAGCCATTTTGGCTTTGAACCCTAATAATAATCTAAACAATAATAAAAGTCTTTGATAGCAATAACTGTATGAATCCCTGTGTCCCAGTTGATTTTCTGTCTCTTTCCATCTGTGATCAAGCAGAGGATGAGGATGGGTGGATGGCAATCCAAACAGCCTTGTGATATGAATAATATGTTTCATGGACACCAAATTGTATATCTGTGAGTTTGAAATTGGTGAAAATCTGGTCAATGGTTGTCCTAAGATCTGTGGTTGGGGTGTGGATTAAGGGAAAGAGCCCATGGATGCTCTTGGAAGAAGTCGTTTATCTTGGTTGTTTCAGCCGAGTCGACAGCGAAGTCATTGTTGAAGTCTCCAAGTATGACAACATTAGTCGCTGAACAGTGGCTCCTTAGTGATGTAGAAAGTCCGCCCAATCAGAGAAACCAGTTCTGTCATTCATCGTAAGTTTCTTGATGCACTGATGATGTATATCAAATTTTACATCGAACACTTGAACGGTATCAGAGAGAGATCATTAATGATTTTGCATAAATTAAAGATGGCCGCCTATCCTTCCGGTCATTCAGAGGAACTGATCTTCATTGCGAGTGTCTTGATACATCGATGCTGTATACCAAGTTTCATATAGAACACTTAAATGGTATCCGAGATATATATCATTAAAGATTTTGCATAAATTAAAGACGGCCACCAAGATTTCCACCCAATCAGAGAAACCAGTTCTGTCATTCATCATAAGTCTCTTGCTGCATCGATGATGTTTATCAAATTTTATATCGAGCACTTAAACGGTATCAGAGATAGAGATCATTAATGATTTTGCATAAATTAAAAATGGCCGGCCATCCTTCCCGCCTCCCAGAAGAATTGATGTGGTTATTCAGTGCAAGTCAAGTCTCTTGATACATCGATGCTGTATACCAAGTTTCGTATAGAACACTTCAATGGTATCAAAGAAATACATCATTAAAGATTCTGCATAAATTAAAGATGGCCACCAAGGCTTTCACCTAATCAGGAAAACTGGTTCGGTCATTCCTTCAAAGTTTCTTGATGTATCGATAATCTCTACAAGGTTTCACACTGAACAGCAAAATGGTTTCCGAGATACACAAGATTAATGGTTTCGCATAAATTAAAGATGGCCGCCAAAGTTTCCACCCAATCGGGTCCAGATTCAATAGGGTTCTGAGTAATGAGCGTATGGATGTGCACGGCAAGTTTGGTGTGCCTAGGGTAAGTCGTTCTAAAGAAAGCTTGGTAACAAGAAGTTTCGTATAGAACACTTCAATGGTATCAAAGAAATACATCATTAAAGATTCTGCATAAATTAAAGATGGCCACCAAGGCTTTCACCTAATCAGGAAAACTGGTTTGGTCATTCCTTCAAAGTTTCTTGATGTATCGATAATCTCTACAAAGTTTCACACGTACTGAACAGCAAAATGGCTTCCGAGATACACAAGATTCATGGTTTCGCATAAATTAAAGATGGCCGCCAAAGTTTCCACCCAATCGGGTCCAGATTCAATAGGGTTCTGGGTCATGAGCATATATGGATGTGCACGGCAAGTTTGGTGTGCCTAGGGTAAGTCGTTCTAAAAAAAGCTTGGTAACAAGAAAGCTGTGATGGTTTCGCATAAATTAAAGATGGCCGCCAAAGTTTCCAACCAATCGGGTCCAGATTCAATAGGCTTGTGGTTGCCCACCCAACAATTCTGTATACCAAATTTAAAGTCTCTAGAAGCAACGGTTCGGTTTCTAGATCGATCACAAGAATTGTTGACGACCGGACGACCGGATGACCGGACGTACATGCCAACGACAAGACCCCGCAGCCTAATAGGCTGAGGGGTAAAAAACTTTTTTTCTGCCAGTAGATACAGTAGAGGGACATGTGTTACATACCAAAATGTGGGTCAAAGGTCAAGGTCACTGTGACCCCAAAATCAAGAAATCCTCAAAAGTCACATTTTCATATGCCTGTCGAAGACGAGGCTAGGTAATGCGATGTTGCGTTCTGTCCATTCATCCATTAACATTTGTTGTCCATGCGATATCTCCGGTTTCAAGGTATGGATTCATTGTACCAGAGTACCGGTATACCTTACTCACATGGCAAAGAGGAGCCATGCATTTTGAGATCAATTTGTCAAAGGTCCAGGTCACAGTTCCCTAAAACTGAATCAAGTTTAGCTGACTCTATGTGTTAGGTTGGAATATACAGAGTTCTCTCCCCTACATGTATATGGTATTGTCCTGTGGAGTTGTCTCCCATGTTTGAAACAGCTACATTTAGTTAAACTGTTGTGAAATAAAGACCATACATTTACTAATTTAAAAGGGAGAGGGGTCCTTTATGAACTTCATACCTGTTTATTAACTCAAGAACAAAGGTTTACTTCATCATCTTCAAAATTCTCTCGTCTGAAAGGAATTCATTTGCAGGAAAACTACTATTTTCTTGTGTTTGACTATTGTCGATTTCAGTGTGGGATATGTGAGCTCTCAGCTCTTGCTTCAAGGTTAACTTAACAAGGTTAAGGAGCTCATTTTAGTTTATCATTCAATATAAGATGTGATATATGTTACATTCTCAGAAGCACAAAATTGTAGACCTTTCTCTGGATTGCTAGCTACCAATTGGAATGAACCTTGAAATTTTGACCAATGTAATTCCAGATATACGGGCGTATATTGGGCTCTTAAACAAGATAAATAAACAAGATCGTTGAAGACGAGTATCATTTTGTTTGTATATGCCCGAGTGGTAAAAAACTTCGAAACATTCTATATAACATCATCAACAAATCCTGTCACCTATTCAGGCAACTAACTGACCTCGAAAAATTCTATTTCCTCATTAACCCACACACCCACCTTTCCCCAACAATAGGGCAGTTTCAGGGCATGAATTTACCATAAAACTTAACCAGACCATCAGGCTGGTATATTTCATTATACAAAGGTGAAATTCTTTAATTATAACCAGTCAGTGGGGCTGGTTAGCTAGCTTTAGAACTATATTAAACCAGACAAGTTCTAAATTCACCAGCCACGGGCTGCCGGGCTTGTGGCAATTTCGAGCCCTGAGTTTATATATGAAATGCTTCTGGTGAGATCATCACAGCTCACCGTATCTCCTGCCAATAGGACCGCTTCAACCACCTCCTAATTTATAAATTGGAATGTACTGGCTTTCCTGATTGGGGTGATTATGTTATGTCACAATGTAACTTTTCAGGGTACGAATTATAAAATGTTCAGGGCAGCCATTTCAAGGCCACTTTGGCCTTGCTGGCATCTAATTACCTAGAATTTGCAAAGGGGCACCAAGGCAAACAGGGAGGGCATACAAAGCCATTGGCTTGTGCATGGCCTTGGGTGTAATTCGCACCCTGGCGCGAATTACACCCAAGGCCATGCACAAGCCAATGGCTTTGTATGCCCTCCCTGTTTGCCTTGGTGCCCCTTTGCAAATTCTAGGTAATTAGATGCCAGCAAGGCCAAAGTGGCCTTGAAATGGCTGCCCCTAACATTTTATAATTCGTACCCTGACTTTTATTATGTAAATGTAATTATTTTATCTTAGTTTTAACATTTTCTGTATGTATTCATGTATAGAAATAAAGAATGAATTTTCCGGTATATCGGTATATCGCTTGACCCGTACTCAAGATTGACCCATTTCTGGCATGTTGCTGCAACGGGCCGTAGTAATAAAAACAGAAATACTAATAGCATAAATATCTGATTTAAATTTATTATCATCAAACTGTACAACATCTGGGGGGGGGGAGCACCGACGCCGTGTGACTTTGCCTAATTCATATCAATTTTTTTGAGGAGCTGCTGGTCATGTCTTACAAGAAAAACTTGACATGTGTGCGAACCTCTACTCTCCCATCTTTGTCATTATGAGACTTATTATGAGACTTATACACATGTATACGGCTGCTTTGGAATGCTTACCAAGAGGATTTGAACCTCATGACTTCGAAATCCAGATTCTCTTGGAATGCGAAAATATTCAATTTGTTACAAATTCTAAACCTTGAACATTTGTGGACTCCTACAAATTAACATTTTGTTATAAATCAAATTAAATCAGCCCTCCAACACTCATTCTTATCCAGAACTGGTCTGTCTACTGGTAAAACCACTAATTCCAAACTGGATACATATTGGATAATTGAGGAACATATGGGTATTGATAACTACCTCAATGATGTAGTAATGTTTAAGCACAGGAAAGCTCTCACTTGTCTTCGAACAAGTTGCCATTCTCTTGCCATTGAGACTGCAAGGTACTCTAGAATTGAGATTCCGAGAGAACTCCGATGTTGTAGTGAATGTCCTGGACAGGATGAATGGCATTTTCTAACACATTGTTCGTTATATTCTGTTGAAAGACAATCTTTATATTCAAACCTGAAGAAACTTCTGCCAGTGTGGCCAAAAACTAGGTCAGATCACTTGAAAATGTTTCTCTACCCAGTAGTAGGAACTTCAAATTTCATTGCGAAGTATATTTACAACTGTTTCGAAAAAACGAAAATTGGTAACAGTAACAGTTCCTAGTCATCAGTCATGTTAGTTTTCTATATTCTAGTCATATATCATATAAGTAGAAGTTCATTCCTGATATAAGTAATGGGAAACATAACATTTTCAGCTACACAAAGGCTTAGACAATAGCTTTCTAAATGAAGTATCTACCCCCCACCCTGCCTGGTATAAGAACCGTCAAATTGATCCACAAGTGCCAAACAATACAACTGGGGTGGTATTAGCCCAATACAAAGTTAAATTTATATTTTGAAACGAAAAATTAATATTGAAAATGATTTGGTTAATATTTTCACCTGTCGGTACTGCATCGGGAAGGTAGTGATCCAGTACTATTGTTTGACCTGTGTAGATCGATTTGACACTACATTTGGGGTTCTTATTATACTTAACTGGTTAGAGACTTCGATCACTCTGCGGGGCCTCTGAAATCATTAAAATAACCGAGAAGTAATGATCATTCTCAATGTACATAATTTGGGACCATTTGCCAACTATCTTTGACTACCCACTATTTTTTTACGGGAAATTTCCCAATTATTACAGGAATTACCATACATGTAGTATATGAATGAAAATTTAAGGCTAAAATGATAACAGGAATTTGGGGCAAGTGGCATATTTTTAGGGCAACCAGAATATCAAAAGTGGTCGCCCCTAGATGGCCATATTTCTTCTAATTTTTTGAACAGCATTTTTAGACTTGGAAGCAGAAAAAAATCTTTATGACAACTGAGGTTAATTATTGTGGCACGGATATGTTATTTAGGCCAAGAACTGAAAAGACAGCTAGTGAAATTTGTAGAATGTCAGCAGAATTTCTCTTTGCAGATGTCTAAACTTTGAGCCCTGGTTCATCCCCCCTCCCCCTCATACCCATCACTTTGTGCCAAAATGTTGTGTGCCGAAATGTTGCTTACCGGAATGTTGCGTGCTGAAATGTCCTAACACTCGCATGCACAGATCCCCAAGTTCCTCATCCGGCCCATAATCTCTAATTCTATTGTTTCAATTACAGGTCATGGCCAAGATGGCAATGCTGCAAAGATGGTGGACTTTAGCTGGTGTTCTGAGAACATTTCCATCACAAGGCATGTCAAGGTGTCAATTCAACCACAGGACCACCATAGCAGCTTGGTGTCGGACACTGTCTCCCAGGAAAACCTCTCAATCTGTCCTCACAAGGCAGACTGTTCAGACAATAAAGGGAAAGGAGATGAAAACAAATGAAGTGAAATCTTCTCACATGGGTATAAAAAGGAGTAATCCTTCTTCACATTCCGCCACATTGGGTGGTATGACTGGCGTTCACCTAGCTTCTTCAGTCGGAGATAAAATGGAAAATTTACATGTTCAAAAAAGAGAATCGAAGATATCCTTAGAATCTACGTTTGACACCATTTCAGCTGGGATGCATGCAGAAAACGAGAACGAATACTTCCACCAAGTTTTGGAGAAAACACACGGGTATGAAAATAGACTTATCTATGTGTCTGAAGAATATGATCATACAAATTCAAATGTGATGGTATCGATGGATCAAATAAAATTAGAAACATTGGCAGATTATGATACACAGTCTCCAGATATACATCATCTCATATCTGCTCTAAAAAAGATTTCTGAACTTTCTGTTAATTCTCGGTTTAGTTTACTGAGAGATGAGGGGTTTAGGGCTCTGTGCTATGAAATATTGTCAAAGCTGGATATGCTATCGGATGAAGACTTCTTCATGACGTTAAGAGTGCTGTCCAAGTTTGGTTTCAGAAGAGCAGCCAGAGAATTGTCGTTTTTCAGACTTTCAGTTTTAAATGTAGTGAATGCAGAATGCACAAGGCGAGCAAAAGTTAACAAGTGGGGATTAGACCAGTTGTTTTTGGCTGCTGATTTTTGCTTTGCTATGAGAACCAAGTTTTCCAATAAGAATGGCTCTACATTCATTTCGATACTATTCAGGGAGTTTAAAAGTAGACTGAACACCTTGTCTAATGAAGAGCTGGTGTTAATGATGTACTACTGTAATCTCTCCAGGCAGCTCCCCACCGACTCTGCAATACCATTGTTTAAAACATGCTTGGAACACATTGACATACTTGGCTTCAGAGAAATTGCCATCATCTGTCTGGGATTCTTCAAGACCAGTACCCCGATACTCAGTCCTCCACTGATCTTCATCATTATCAGACGACTCATAGACAAAATGCATCATGCTAACCCAGTGGCACTGTCTGCAATATTCAAAGCACTAACCAAGTCGCAACAACAATCAGAGGTGCCCATGCATTTTCCAGGACTTTTTGGTCTACTTTTGGAGAAGTCAACTCTGGTGCTGAGTGATCTCTCCTTCCACGCATGTGCCTCAATACACATGCTTCGGTTCTTCTTCCGCATTCGCCACATCAGCCACGCATTTCTGGAAGGAATTGTCTGTGCTATTCTGAAAGAGGACCTAGAACAGTGGCGGGTAAAGGAAATCACCCGCTTTCTATTTTATCTGGGCAATTTCCAGTCTTATTGTGAAAGTACAAGTCTGGAGGTCATTGTCAGCCGATTTCTTACTGAACTAGACTCCCCCCGAAGGAGACAGGAGCTGAATGTGTTTCCTGAGAGCTTGACGCAAGGCCTTCTTGGATTGGCCTTCATTGATATATACCACGACGAATTGACAGATTTTTTGTTCAACGAAATGGTCCAAGAACAGCTGACTACATGCCAAGGTAATGAAGGTACCCCGGTATACATATAGCTACGTAGTAGGTTCCTTTACATGTACCATACACCAAATTGTCTAGTATGTACTGTAGGTGTATTGCAAATGGACATGATTAATTGGGATAAACCGCTTCAAATGTGTCTTTTACTGGGATCATCTTTTGGCAATTGTGTGAAATTGTATTGCAAAATCAGTGCAGACCAGGCTGCTTTAAAAGTTCAATTCCATGTGCTGGATGCTACATTCAGAATTCAATCCTCTGGAAAACACACAGAAATATCGGTACACATTTATAACCACATTTAATTCAAGTGCAAGAGACCCATTTCTTCCAAAATATATCCAGTTTTCTGAAGAAATCATTCAGCCAGTAAGAATCGCAGGTCATTTGCACATTGTGCATGTTGTGACAGGAGCAACTGGGAAAAGCCATCATTGTTACAGTCCAAGGCTTCTCCAGGAAATCCCTCTGAACTGACAGCATTTCCGCATGTTCTTTCCATATCAACAAATGGAGGAGTAAATGCAGACAGTAAAACCAAAAAAGCCAGTCCACTGGAAAATAATTATTCTGCATGAAACTCTTATCTTCGACTGTGGTGGGCGCTACACATTTCGTGACGGGCTCTACACCCCCAACTATCATAGCTTTGTAAGCAAATGGTTTAAAAGAACCAAAAGTTTCTCAGCTATCTGTTATGATATTTTCCTGTAGGTGTACATCAGATAATTAAAATGACATCTACATGTACTCATTCAGAACATGAGATTGATTCGATCAAAACACCTCGGCTTTCCCCAAGTGATTGAAACCCACATGTAGTGTGAATTGGGGAAGAGATAGTACTATGTGGTATGATCAAGCTGAAGATAATGTATGGATGTATCAACAGATCAGTGTATGGAGTATAGAACTAAGCATACTAAGTATTACAGTTCTGCACATATAGTTGGTTACATTCAAGCATATAGGACAGAAATAGAAATTTATAGATCTATCTGTAAAGGCAGGGTTCGTACGGGTGCTTGAAATCCTTGAAAGTGCTTAAATTTGCAAATTACATTTTCCAGGCCCTTGAAAGTGCTTGAAAATCCATGTTTTGTAAAAGGTCCTTGAAAGTGCTTAAATTTTATTATTTTGTGCAAAATATTTATTTCTGGATAACAATTTGGTGATCTGTGAAGAACTTGTGAATCGATTGAAGTTTTTGTTCAGTAAAAACGAAGTCTGTCGAGTAGGGCCTAGCATAGCGCGTATCTGACGATCTCCTCGAATTTCCCTGACAAGGGAGATAATTACATAGTAGCACATTGAATGTGTAAAGAGAATGCTTATCTCCCTTTGTAAACTCTCGCGAGAGTTGTATTTCGTCTGCGACAAATCTCGCGAGACTTCGGTTTTGCTCTGAAATGGTGGGACGCTGGTTTTATTTTTTTTTCGTAGTCTTCGCCTTTATTTGTATTCAGTTGACCGTGACCTTGGCCATGCCTGGTAAATGTTTATTCAGAGAGTGTTGGCTGGTCGATGAACAGTATAAAGACTGGATAGAACAAGTGGGCGATAAGCGCAAAGCTCGCTGCAAACTTTGTTTAACAGTGTTCGATGTGTCCAACATGGGTGAATCGGCGGTCTCCAGTCACATGAGAGGGCAAAGACATCAGAGTTTAGCTGGGCAAAAACTCACGATGAAGGATTTCCTCGCCAGAAGCTCTACTAGTAACAACAACAACAACAGCAGTTCTGTTGATATGCGTACTGTTACAGCTCATACCACCACAAGTACCGATTTAACAGTAGTAAGTCGTTCAGTTTTATCATGCATCACGCACTCTTAGTCTAACTTTTACGTAAGGGTATCGTTGACAGTCAAGTTGTTGTCAATTTTGGGTCTCCCAACTGGAAATTTGAATTTCTCATTTTTTTTGTAATCACCTCCTGAAAGCTTTTACACGTAACGTTAATGCTATTCCATGTCAAGTCATAACTGCAGTATTTTTTTTTTCAAAATCTTGTAAAAAATTACCATGCTGTCGATCAAATTCAATCTACCGGTACTTGAAGAATATTGTTCACTGGCACGAATTGCCACTAGATTTAGACACAAGTCTCCATATGCAGCTTTCTTTTTATTTTATTTAACGGGACACATAATGATAAATATTTTTCAATCTATTATTAAGGATATTTATTGAAATTTATTTATTTTATTAAAACTTATTAAACTTATTTAATTTATTAAAACAAATATGACCTGCCTGATATCCCTTCTTTATGCAAATAGAATTAAGAGAAAATTTAACAAAAAATTTGACTTAAGTTTGACTATTTGTTGAGTACATTGTTGAAGTTAGGAATATTTACATTATCGTAGTTGAGGTCACGTTACTATTACAAAAAACATTGATTGCATGTAGATGGGAAAGATTATGGTTTGTCGAGACAAAAAAATCCTTGCGATAGGTTACAAATTTGACCCATAAGGTGCTTGAAAGTGCTTAAATTTGTTTTTATTTTGGTGCTTGAAAGTCCTGGAAAATGATTTCAAAATAAGTGTGGGAACCCTGAAAGGGGCATAATTCTGTAAAATATGGGACGAGGGGAGCCACTTTCAATAGGAATCTGACTTTGCACTAGACAAATAAGTGTTAAAAATTTGGTGGTTGTGTCTCCAGCGGTTTTGTCTAAAATGCGGTAACGGTCGGACGTAGGCACATGGCGACGACAATACCCCGAGGCCAAAATAGCCGAGGGGTAAGAATACAAGTAGATAAATAAGTTTCCAAAATTTAGCACCTGTACTGAACAGGAATCTCCATATATAACTTGTACATTCAACTACAGATCACAAAATCGGAGATTATTACATCCGAAAGGGGCATAACTCCATAAAATACAGGCCGAGACAACTAATTTTTTTGTAGGTATCTAGACTACAACTGGATAAAAAAGTTTCCTAATAATTTGGTAGCTGTACCAAACACAGTTAATTATATATAACTGGTTACATTCAAGCATATATCACAAAATCAAAGATAACTGCACCCGAAAAGGGGCATAACTCTGTAAACTAAGGGCCGAGGCAAGTAATTTTTTGCTGGCTTCTAGAAGACAACAATATAAGTTTTCAAAATATAGTAGCTATATCGAGTTCTGCAGATATAGTTGGTTACATTCAAGCATATAAGACAGAAATAGAAATTAATATATTTGTAAAAAATATGGGCCGAGGGAAGCCAATTTCAATAGGCATCTGATTTAGCACTAGATAAATAAGTGTTCAAAAGTTGGTGGTTGTGTCTCGAGCAGTTTTGCCTAAAATGCAGTAACGGATAGACGGACATACATGGCGACATTCAATACCCCGAGGTCAAAATGGCCGAGGGGTAAAAATGGAATATAGAATGCAATTGGCGAGCGGGTTGGCTTGATTGCCTCTTCAAACGGACATTATAATATCATAGGCCAATCAGTGTGACATTTCTTTTCTTTAACAATCTATCCCAACATACTAATAAATAATGTTAAACGGTATGCAAATTTATTCTCCTCGAGCTGTTATTTGGTACAATGTATGCTGCTATAAATTTCATGGTACATGTATGGGCGACAGAGAGTGAAAGTTGCTCAAATTTCAAACTGCTAGGATTGGGACATCTGTTGATTTTTACCCCTCGGCCAACTTTGGCCTAGGGGTATTGTCGTCATCATGTACGGCTGTCCGTACGTCCGTCCGTTACCGCAATATCTACAGAACCGTTTCATGCATGGCAACCAAACTTGTTACATCTATTTATCTTCACGTAAATCAGAAGCCTATCGAAAATGAGTCATCTCGGACAATATTTTGCAGAGTTATGCCCCTTTTTACAAATAAAAATCCATTTATGATTTGTTATTGTGATAATTTCAGAACTGTTCCATGTACAACATCCTAACGTGATACAGTTGTTTCTCTTGACCTGAACTAGATGCCTATCGAAAATGAGTCGTGTCAGAAAGTATTTTGCAGAGTTATGCCCCTTGTTTAATAAAATCCGTTACCGCGATATCTACAGAACCATTTCATGCATGGCAACCAAACTTGTTACATCTATTTATCTTCACGTAAATCAGAAGCCTATCGAAAATGAGTCATCTCGGACAATATTTTGCAGAGTTATGCCCCTTTTTACAAATAAAAATTCATTTATGATTTGTTATTGTGATAATTTCAGAACCGTTCCATATACAACATCCTAACGTGATACAGTTGTTTCTCTTGACCTGAACTAGATGCCTATCGAAAATGAGTCGTGTCAGAAAGTATTTTGCAGAGTTATGCCCCTTGTCTAATAAAATCCACTAATTCCTATGTTAAGTTTGCATATAATTTCTATATCATGTTTGTATACTATCACATTTATTTATTGATTGGATGACTGATTTATTGATTTATTCTCTTACACAATGCGAAGAATGCCTGCAAATCTGTTTTGAAAATGACACTAGATGCCTATCGAAAATGAGTCGTGTCAGAAAGTATTTTGCAGAGTTATGCCCCTTGTCTAACAAAATCCACTAATTCCTATGTTAAGTTTGCATATTATTTCTATATCATGTTAGTATACTATCACATTTATTTATTGATTGGATGACTGATTTATTGATTTATTCTCTTAGACAATGCAAAGAATGCTTGCAAATCTGTTTTGAAATGACATACATGTGCCATTTAGTATACATGTACTGTATTTATCTAGCCATGTGTACTGTTGTTTTGGTGAGACATCGATACAGCACTTTCAATTTATTCCAGAAACAAATTAATTTAAGGGGAGGAAAACTTTTTTTTTTTCAAAGAAAGTACACTTACAATACCAGGGGTAAATATTTCTTCCCACAAGCCAATCAATTGGTAGAGACACCCTTACATTATAATAGCTGGGGTTCAGAGCCGAGGGGTTTCGATAGCGCAGCTTCATGTTTGTATCAACCAGTGCCTGAACTAAGACAAAATGAAGTTTTTGTCACTGCCTGGTCCACATTGTTGAAAAAAATACCATTGGAACAGCTAGTAAACTCGGACAGCCATAAAATGTCATTTTCTAGTAGGCCTCAAATTAAGATGTAAAATCTGAAGTATTCATCTCAGTTTGGTTATATCTGATGTTTGTAACTAATAACCATGTATTCTAACATGCAAACTTGCCAAATTTGTGAAGTTGGCAAGACTATGTCATTTTCACTCAATATTCAATGCGATTATCGCAATGTAACTTACGCAGGGGTCGAAATTTACACCTGTCTGCCTGTCTCTGACAGGTAATTTTTGAAAGAGACAGGTAGAGAAATAAAGTACCTGTCTCTATTGACAGGTAGCCAATAATTTTGTTTTGGTGTTCAAAATATATCTTCAACAAAATTCGTTCAAAACACATGCTAATAAGTGCAAGTAAACAAGGTGTCATTAATTTATTAGTGTCTTGCAACATCTAAATTTGTCATTAATCTCGAGTTACATGTATGTGACCATTTCAACGATTGCATGTTCAGGTAATTCTTAAAGGTGACAGGTAAATATTTTGGTCACCTGTCTCGTTTGACAGGTAAATTATTTTGAATATTTCGACCGCTGTTACGTGACAAATTTTCATGGGTCATTTTGTCAAGAGATAATATAGGCAATAGATATGAAAAAACTCTTCCATCAATGAAACTACCTCATGTCCACTAGGAACATCCACCTCTTAACTTGTTAAAAAACAAATAGTTTAATAGAAATTTAGACGAGTGAAGTTGTGTAACTTACGTGACATGTCACGTAAGTTACAAAAATTGTCACGTAAGTTACATATAACAAAAACTAGGAAGAATTTTTTGTCAAAAGCAAATCCAACTATTAAGTATTTCTAACATTGTTATCACTAAAAGTATACTATTAAGATATTCTAAACTGTCCTTGCAGACTAAATTACAGGGTCCAGTCCCATAAATAATTCCAATGTTTTCACTGAAAATATGGTAATGAGTTTGGTAATTAATTAGAAAATAATGAACAGTTAAGTATCGCAGAAATTGTTATTCCTGTATAAGTACATTGTATTATTCAATTTCTAAAAATTTCTGCAAGTATTTCCTGAATAAATAGTCCAGAAACCCATCCCATGTAACTTACGTGATGCACATTTGTAACTTACGTGACACTGGTTAACAATCTTTATAACCCTTGTGGTAAAATATGGCAAAGTGACTGATGGCAACTATACTCATACCTACTAATTCATTGTTCAAGCTATCGCTATAACTTTTAAGATTC
Organism: Hanleya hanleyi; assembly: GCA_036873755.1. NCBI lineage: Eukaryota > Metazoa > Mollusca > Polyplacophora > Lepidopleurida > Hanleyidae > Hanleya > Hanleya hanleyi. Next base: position 51,781 of record JAVTVY010041485.1, on the reverse strand, counting down.
TTCCAACCAAATCAGAGAATTTTTAACATACGTCAAATGACCCAAAACTGCCCTAATTCTCTGAGTAACTTACGTGACACTTTTTTAATTAAGCCCAGATGCTAATAATTAATTTGACTGAAATTAATCAAAAACCCATTCAAATTATAAGAAATACTTTTATTTAAGTGATTTGTTTTGTTATTGGTGTAGTCATGGCTGTTAATTGTGTCAAATGTTACAAATACATCCCCATCGGGAATGAAAATGTAACTTACATGTATGTGACATGGAATCGCCCGTATATGTTCTCTGTTGGCAGTAATAATCATAATTGTGACACTGGCCCTATGAAAATACATGCAATTTGTAACACTCGTCACACTTTTGAGAGTTTTCTGTCTATGAATAGCAAATATTGGAATGATCACTTGAAGTTGAATATCATTATTGTTCATAAGACTGTCCTCCTTATCTTTTGCATAAGAATAAGCAGCTTCAAATTCTACTTCTTTGTTCATTTTGAAGGGTGTAACACAAACCGCTGTAGCCTGTCACAATGAAAATTTGTATCGCTTGTCATGCTCTTTATTCCACTTAATTTAGCAGTATTGAAATCTGGTTACTAAGATAATTTTCACCTTCAGTGGGTTATAAATAAAAGAGAAATGGTTTGTCTAACTAATAGGTTGTATTGAACATATTCAGCACTGCGGTGGCCTAATGGTTAGAGCATCGACCTCATAAGCGGTAGGAACTGGGTTCGATCCCAGGCCGGGTCATACGAAAGAGCTGAAAAATGGAACTTGTTACTTCCTCGCTTAGGGAGCGTATCAATATTAAGAACGTTGAATGCGTCCGATTTTGAACTGAATGGAGTTCATTTTCTGACTCATCCAGGACATTTGAGACGGACTCTGCGTCGGAAAATGAACTTACCTGCATTCGTTTTTGAACTGAAGTGAACGCATAAAATGAACGTTCGTTTGATAAAATGAACGTTCGTTTGATAAAATGAACGTTCGTTTGATAAAAACAAATTCTGCGTTCATTTGGAAAGAAAATGAACGCTGCATTCATTTGGTAAGAAAATGAAAGCTGTTAAAAAAATGTACAGCCGCATGTCCCTCGTCTTTGAACGTTCGCACTTTTACAAATCAAAAGTTGACAATTAGGTATTACTTATTAATGAAAGTGAATAAAAGGTAAAAGGGTGAACGTCCGCTTTTAGAAAAAAAAACGTTTTTTTGCGGTTACTGATCGTTGTGGCATTCACGCGAAATATGTGACCGACACTAATCAGCGCCGCGCTTGTCTGTCCCCATTCAAATGTTCAATCCAGTTGACAAAAAAAAGCACAGCTCGTTTTCCAACTATATGTATATTTTATTCTCCATTCGAAATGTATCTGTGGCAGTGTAAATCTGCAAATTTTAGTCGATTGTTGTCGAGAAGTGTTGATGAAAACTCGTTTTCTCGCACGTCCGCGTACCGCATGGCAAAATCGATCGGGAACGTTCTTTACTGTCTTCATTTTTCCAGAATTTACTCCTCAATTAAATAAGGTAAGGATGAAATTTCTGCCATAATGTCCGCATTGGTGATGAATATATTGAAGAATGTTCTATTGCGATCAAGCGCCCATATGCGGCAAACAATCTATTATCCATGCACCCAAATGGAAATGATTGATATGGAGGCGATCATTACTGGGGACGCCACAAGATATATTGGGACGATTACCCTTGGAATGAGTATCTTTTTTTATTCAATAAGCCCAATATTATAAGAAATTAGAAAGTTGTTTTAATAGTTATTATATCTTACCATAGAGACTGCAATAGTGAGCTACGATTCACAACCCTGTATGTTAATTTGCCATTATTAGCAAAATAATTTCAACTATTTTGTTGTAGACGGTAGATATTCGTTCGTACCGTATACGCGACTTCGTTTGCTGAAGAGATAAAGTGAAAGAGCTGTACCAGTACTACAAAAAAGACTGTTTAAATTGTTCCACGAATATTTTTGTATGTTTCATCTGAAATACTTGCTTACTCAAATTTTACAAATTATTGATTTAGTTAATTGACATTTGTATTACTTCCTATACACAACGTTACACGCGGAACGAAAAAGGTAAAATTTGCTTCTATTTCTCAGCTTTAATACCAAGTCTAGTTCAAGTTTATGATTTACCATAACGTGTGTTCATTTATTGGATTGTTATATGGTGTATACAATTGAATTGTGTACAAAGATATGAATATTACAATTACGGTCAATACGTATTTTGCCTTGGAGATGACCACAGCTATCCCTCCTAAACTGAAATCGGAGTTTACGAGTCGCGTTTTATATGTTGTCGTGGCAGATTAATAGGAAAAATAACTATTTTTAATTGAATTAATTTGTATATAGCGTTTTGTAAATGCTGTAGGCCTATATTCCGTATGTATTGGACCACGCCGAACATTTGATGAATGTCCAGTGTTCAAATCGACGTGGTTATACATTCAGTGATAACTTGCATCATTTCGCGCCAAATCATGCAGTGCACAAGGTTGTGTGATTCGCGCCGAATCAGGCCGAGACACGTGGCAGTGGAAGGTGGTCAGGCCGGAAAAAGAATCTTGTTTCGGCGCCTATGACATTCTGCGTTATTGTACAATGGCAGGTAAGTGTGAATATAATCTGCCGATACCACATCTTTTTACCGACCTGATTGGTCCCGACAAGACAACTTGTTACTGTGAAACAAAGGGTGATTTCACAACTGTTACGGAAGCAGGATTACTCAGCAGGCTTGAGACAAGTTGCCATGCAGTGCGCTTGGACGGAAGCGTACAAGGTGATAATTGGTTTGGTAAAGTTAAAATAACTCTTGCCCAGTTTGCGCTGTGTGTGTTTTCCGGATTATCTCAATGAAGCCTTCCGTGAATTTTACTTTTACTTTATTGCATAAGGAAGACAGTCATGTGAAAGATTACAATTTATTCTTCACACTGACCATTCATCGATATATTGAGCAATCTACTTCCTAAAACTCATGCAGAAAATACCCCACGACTGTTTTCCAGGTTCAACTTATCGCACAGCTTTCACAGACACGTGCGCGAGAGAAGTTTTGAGTTTGGGAAAGAGAGGTGCAACATCTTTTGCAAAGAAGGGTGCCGTAGAAATCCATCAAACAGTTTTTTTTTCTTTTGCGTAATTGAAGGCTTATGTTTTCTGGTTGTATTGAGTGTTATATTATTGAAGTTGCATTGATTAAATCATATAAGATCGGATTATAATAATAGGATAATAATATTGTTGGAATTATTTCATTGTTATATTTTTCATTTGTAATTTCAGATATCCTTGGCCACGTTATTTGACACGGGAACTGAAAGTACTGATGATTTTTACAAACTATACTTGTAATCTACTTGAATATAAGTAACTGACAGGTTTGCAAGTTTGTTCACCAAAAATTCACCATACAGTCTGGACTCCCCATCAGTCGACGATGCAGGATTCGTCGTCTATGGAGCTGGATCCCCATGTAGCAACGGAGCCGTTTCGCTATCGATCAACCGACCTTTGTCTCCATCGCCTGAACTGGCGTGGGCTCACAGAGCTGAGACTTGATCTTCCTCACAAAATAATCTAATTCCATTTCAGTAAAACTGACAGTTAATGAAAATGGTATAACATGTTATTGTTTGTGTTTCTGCTTAGAACTACATTCTATACCTCATTGGCGCTTTTCAGTGAATGTCAATATCAACTGCAAATATTTGTTTTATTTCCTGTACCATTATAATGCATATTAGCTGGTATATATTAAGAGTTTTCCGATGATCAGTCTTTGTCTAATTCAACATTAAAGAAGCAAATCTCTCCTTGTGGGATCGGGTTTGTGAAGTGAATGTGGAATGATCTTAATCGGCTCACGAAGATCACTTATTTATTTTCATCCAGGAAGTGAGATCTTTCATAGTTGTGGGGGAATTTGAAATTGATTGTTGCCCATGCAGGTTCAAGCTTCATCGTCCGTTTGAACTCTCGCAGAAATATGATCAGATTCTACTGAAGAGAACGAATGGTGTGGATTAATTGCGAATTGATGGTTCAGTTGTACACTTCATGTTCAGTGAGACCAAAGCAGTTGATGAGAATTCCATAAACACGTAAAGTGTATACTGAAAATTGTCGTCCCAAACATACTAGTGAATGATGCCGAATGGTGCACGACAGCAGCATGAGCCGTGGGAGAACCTGGAATTATCCTCAAGAAGCTGACACAGACGATTGCGGATCAGACACAAAAACGTTTATCTTGAAAGTTGTGACAGCTGGGTGAGGGAGGGGGGTTATGAAAAAAATTAAAAAACTGTAAAAGAAATTCTCACCATCTTGATCTGATCTTCCAGGCTTGGTATGTCGCGCAGCCACATACATTCTGTCCCACATGTACTCACCTGTATTACCTCATTTCTAACAGAATAGTGCATTTGGTATTATCCAATCAACAAGTATATCCATGGCATATTGACATATAGGGAATCCATATTTTATTAAACTGTAAAATTAGATCCATCTATATAAATTGTGGATGTATAATATTCATCTGGCTTCTTTCTGGATTATTCTTTCAGGCGAGAGACTGCTGGAAACTTTATCCACACTCTAAGTTATTGAATCGCGAATCGTTTATCTATCTAAACATGGAGGTATCTCCCATGATCTAACACAAATCATACGATGTTAAATAAGTCCTCGTTCATCAACCCCGACAGATGACTAAAAATCTGAAAATATAACATATACATATTAGTACAGATGTATTCTGTTCAATTGCCACTGGATAAATGTTATGAAAAGAAATAGAAATGAGAATATGATAGAATATTCAGGGAATTAAGCTATACGAACAGATATTGGGGTGATCAGGGTATATAATTTTAAAATTATTTTAGGTGTCGCGCAATACTCCCAATAAAGGGGTTCGTGCATGGCCCATATACATATATATTACATCTTGAAGGTTCCCGAAGATTTGACCTTCACTTCGCGGACGTGCGAGGACACACCCTGGAAGATAAAAACGCCGATTGCACAATGGAAACCAAGTCGTTCATGGGCGATTGTCTACAACATAATTATTAGAATCACCCTTGTTAATCCCATTCAGTCGTATAAAGGTCTTTACAATACAACCAATTGCAGACACTGGGATAGCAGCCTACGATGGAGCCTGGAAGACCGGCTCCATGATGGAGCAGTCTCCATGAATCGACCAAGATAAGACTGTATAACTTAATCAAAAATCTAGAAAATTGTTTCGCGCAGTAGAAAGAGGGAACTTCTTTTCTCCCGTCTTCTGTCCCGTTTCATCTCCACATTTATTTCAGGTGTACTTTAAGGTAGGTATACGTACGATGAAGATGAACTACTGTAAGGTAAGTGCGTTTGAGGAAAGATGAACTGGAAGAGACCCTGACGTCACAAATTCACCACTGGATATAGTTTAGAAGGACATCAGGTGGTATATTTTTGTTACATATTCACTATCTGGAACTCATTTACAATTCTATGATATCAATTATTCGAAATGATGTTCTTCGCCATTCCTTTGTGTATTTTTTGCCAAAGGAAGGGCTGTTTGTCAGCTTGAAGACCGTCAGCTTCATCTGGAAAAGTAGCGGATGGCCTTATATATATATATATTCTATGTTCATTTGTTTAATGTCACACTTGAGGTTATTTCACTTTTTGGATTAATGCATGATATACAGACATATAAGAGGACCATTACATGTGGGAAGCTAGAAATATCTTTTTTTCGATCCGCACAATTAAAAAAGTCTCGCAACGCTCTTCACGCAAGGCAATCATACTTTTCATATCAAACAATCTTTCATTCTCGTGTATGACGTCTGTAATAATCATTCGGTTTAGTTGATAGTCAATGGAATAATAATTAAAGCAGTTCGTTTGCAACAAATACAAGAGCGCAAACTATTTTCGGTTTATGCATCGCCGTGAATTATACAATCATAAAATATTCTGAATCGCTGCGTTCGGTATAGAAATGATATACGCTTCTAAATTATTTCTGACAGAACTATATAAAAATATGTTTTCAGTATTATTGTTGGGTATCTTGACATTCGTGTCAAACAAAGAAACATTCCGAAGTCGACACGAAATACGCGTCTATCTTGTTTTGGGGAGAGGCGCGAAATTGATATACAGTTGCCAAAATTAATGAAATTAATTCCATACGCCATGTATATTTGAATTCAGTCGTTTAACTATTTGAATTTCCTGATAGCTTAGTTAGGAGATCCCATCATAAATCTCCACAAAAATGGGATCGATCATTAACGATCGTTTATTTAGATATATTGATAGTTGGAACAGCAAAATTGAACACGAATCGACAACGGCAGCGTTTAGTTCTTGAAAAATGCTTAAATTTCAAGTCCGAACATCCCTCAAGTTCTTGATTTCTGGGTAAGCAAAAACGTAAAAAACGTGCGTACATCAAACATAAAAAAATACATTGCAGTTTTATATTCCGCACGTGGTATGGCTGAACTCGACATCCAGGGAAAACCTTTATTATGGTGTACATACGCGTACGCCGATTTTTTTTCATATTTTTTGCCGCGGGGGCATACAAATTTAACTCGCCTGTTTATTCAATGTCGACACGCACTCGTAAATCTCAACAACGAAAATTTGGTGTTATTAACAAGAAAGAACGTTCAAGCAGAGAACGTTCGTTTATATTTTGGACGCTGAAATATGAACGTTCAAATATATTTTTGTCGCTAAAATATGAACGTTCAAATATATTTTTGTCGCTAAAATATGAACGTTCAAAGAGAATGAACGCACCCGAGTTCATTTCTGAACTATCGAACGTTCGTTTTCAAAAGTAGCACGAACGGACGCCAGTTCATTTTCCGACGCCATTCCTTAGAAGTGAACGTTCTTAAAATTGATACGCTCCCTTACGCTCAGCTTTAAGAGGATAGAACAAGGACTGGTTCGCTCGTTGTCAGTATAATGTTAATTAGTGGGGTGTCATGTCTGCCTGATATTTCAGTGGGACAGCACTATAAAATGGCAGCATTAGATCTGCTCTGTTACAAGTACGAGTGCTCATTCACCCCCATGGCTCATTCACCCCCATGGCTCATTCACCCCCATGGGTTCATTCACCCCCATGGGTTAGTTTATATGGATAGGGAGATCGCGTGCCCTTTCTATACTACTCATCGCGCACTACTCATCGCGCATGCGCAGTCGACCCATCATGCATGCGCAGTCGACCCATTCTACTGTAGGGTGCAAGCCTGGCCCATGGAATCTCCGGTAGCGAAAACCCCAGGTCTCTCGCCCCACCCTATCCCGAGCCACACCTATAGGGATAGGGAGATGGCGTGCCCTTCCTATACTACTACTCATCACGCATGTGCAGTCGACCCATTCTACTGTACATAGGGTGCAAGCCTGACCCATGGAATCTCAGGTAGCGAAAACCCCAGGTCTCTTGCCCCACCCTATCCCGCGCCACACCTATGCGACCCGCTGTGCAGTGAGTAAAGCGGAGTAGGAGGAGGACACGCCACGCATTATACATTGTACTAGGGAGATATACCCCCGCCCTTCCCCATCGTGATATAGCTGACAAAAATGTTGAAAGCGACGTTAAGCCCTATTCACCCACCCACCCTTGAACACATTCAACTTTTGTGTATACATAATTGTGACGGGTGCTGCATCACATTCTGGGTTCCTTTTAACAAGCAACCTGCAAGTAAAGAAGCCAGATAGGGTTTCACTCATGCCAGATATTGAAAGGTTGAACTACATGTAATGTTCCTAAAACAATAGCAACTTTGAGGCCCAAATCAACCTTTATTTCACATAAAATGCGATCGAGCGTTCGTCTTAGCGATCGAGCGTTCGTCTTAGCGATCGGATATAATTTTACTGTACCAACAGGTGGCAGCACCTTTTCTATGGCATTTCATCCTGGCATTCGGAAATTGTATCTGGCGTTTTTTCTACAGGTGAGAAAATGTGTGTTTTGTCCTATGTCGCTGATGCTTTGAAAATCAAATAGGCATGTTTCTGAAATCGGGAACGTTGCCGGATTCGGCATTCTTTCTGTTTCCGAATTCGGCAATCTTTCTGTTTCCGAATTCGACAACTGTTCCCGAATTCGACAACATTTCCGAATTCCGCAATTTTCCGAAGTGATGTTAGTAGCTGATTATATTTCACAAACTTGATCTGTGAAAATATATAAGTACAGTTTGAACATACAGATGATGGACATGAAACATTGATTTTTGCAGAATTGAAAGCAGTTGATTTTAGCCGGGACTTATTCCATCTTGACCAGAGCCTTGAGATTGACCGTCCACAGTACAAGGGTAACCGACTGTCTAGAAAGATTACCTCTAAGAAGGGGAGGGTATGTTACAACACACAAGACTATAAAGTGTCTTTCTCACCTTTTGTCTCATGTCAAATTTGATGAATTGGTGTATATCTAGATAATATGTCACCTTCACAAGGCAAGGAAATCTTCCAATCAAGGGAGGTAAGAACATCACTATCAAGGGACCCGGAGGTAACGAATATCACAAAGGGAGGTAAGGACCATAACCATCAAGGGAGTCGACCTTATCACAGGGATCATTTTTACCCCTCGGGCAAAATTTGAAGGGTATTGTCATCGTCAGCGTCGTCTGTCCGTCCGTCTGTGAACACGATAGCTCAAGAAGAATTAGTCAGGTATTGTAAATTCATACCACATATGCATCTGGGCAATTCCATGATATCGCGGACAAAACTTGCAAAAATAAATATCAGCTGTGGGCAAAATGATGCATTTAGCATTATGACTAGGTCCCTCAAGGTTGACAATTTAGTGCTGATATACTCATTTACTGCTTGATTTAATAAATTAGGCAATTTTAATGACTACCAAATTTTTCAACCCTTTAAATGTACAAATTACTGATATTTCACTGTTGATTTAGGGTTTATCTGGTTATAGCCAGCTGAACCAAAATGATTTTATATTCTTTATGGAAGAAATGTCTTCCTAAAACTGATGGTTGAAAGAGCATATCTGCAATGCTAGCAAGAATCGATCAGATAAGATTTGGTGTCGAGTTATTGTAACATGAGTTACCAAAAAAGTGACAGTTTTTAGTTTTCACAGAAAATTATTGAAGTTGTCTGCTCAGTTAATTTTCTCTGCCTTTGATACACACTGAAAGAAATTATAGCAGAGGAATTAATATTTCATCCATGCATCATAATTATGAAGCTGCTGAACTTCATAACATGAGTTACTTTGTAACATGAGTTACCAAAATGGGGTCCTGTTACATGAGTTACCATCATAATGGGAGATAACTCTGAAAAATCTAGGTGCCTCTGCTTGCAATTACTGACAACTCATGAATAATCATTGAAATGTGTAAAACCTGACAATGCACTTCTGTGAAATACTACAAGCATCTTCCATGTAAGCATTGAAGTTGTCCATCAAATAGTAACTGAGATCTGGTCTGGACAAGAAATTATTGACTGATGGGATAAAGGGCCATAACTCTTTGGAAATTCATTGAAACGCGTAAAAATCTGACAGTGCACATCTACAAGCTATAATAAGCGAGATATGGTCCGGACTATAAATTACTAACACGATAAAGGGCCATAACTCTTTTGAAAAATCATTGAAACACGTAAAGGAAATCTGACAGTGCACAGCAGCTCTGTATGGTTCTAAGCATCTTCCATGCAAGTTTTGAAGATGTTCATCAAATAGTGAGATATGGTCCGGATAAGAAAAACTATAAACTGACGAGATAAAGGGTCGTCACTCTAATAAAACCATTGAAATGTGCAAAAATATCATCTTAAAATTATGGATGGACCAACGGTCTCATTCATCCAGTCGAGGGCTAATGCTCCTGTAGAGCACCAAATCACTGCTAATCCTGTTGATTCTCCAATTAGGGGACTGGTATATCTTTGAGTATGGCAGAGACTGTTTCCTCAGAGTGGAATATTAAAATAGTTTGGTGATAGAGACTGCTGAGAATCACTGGAAATGGCCATTTCTGCAGGACGAGATATTCTACTACAGAGAGCAGAACCCGAGATGATCCAGAGACTTGAATAAACCTGATGTAGCATATAATCATTGCCACTAATCAGTTCACAGAGAAGTTTGATAAGATTATACATGTAGCCCTCAGGGCATTTATAATCAGACAATACTTAAATTTCTTGAATTTCACACTGAATTGACCACTAATCATGCTGATGAATTTCAAAATTTATATAGTTATTTAATTATTTTGTTCATGTTGTTTGAGAAACGTTTTTGAAACGAGAGAAACATGTTCCAGGAGACTTGATTGTTCCATCTTTCATTTGGACAAACCGTAACATGAGTTACTGTAACAGGAGTTACCACATGTTTAGCTCAGTGGAAATAAAACGGTGTTGCATCAGTTGCTTACAGCAGGGACAATACACAGTCCAGACAGTGTACTAAAAGAAAAGACTTCTAATTCTCAGATTAATTGATTAGTATTCAGAGGTTTTTCGGAGAAACATTGTACCCTCTGAGGGCATGTCCGTTTACTGTAACATGAGTTACCGAACTTTGCAATAAGATTAATTCAATATTATTGATAATACACTGTTGTGTTTGTGTGGAAAACAAAGCTACCAGTTAACATTACTACCTTGAAAAATAAGAAGGATCTGGATGCAAATCATAGTATTAAAATCCCGGGGTGAACATGAAGGTTATGGCTAAAGTGTAACATGAGTTACCGTGGAATTGCCCATCTGGAGAAGGGTCAGAAGCCTATTGAAAATGACTGACCTTGACCTATTTTATCAAGGTCAAATTCTAGTATTTGCTAAATTGTTTGAAGGATTAAAGCTAGGGTTTCCAAATTCATATTACAAAAGTAACTGGCGATTGACTAGAAGCCTATCCCAGTTGATGGACCTTGACGTATTTTTTTCAAGGTCATATACTGTTTATTATGATATAACATGAAGAAATACAGTTAGGCTTTCCAAATTAATACTTATATATACATCTGGGTATGATCCAGAGGTGTGCTGAAGATGACTGACCCTGACCTATTTTATCAAGGTCAAATTCTAATATTTGCTATATTTTTTGAAGGATTAAAGCTAGGGTCTCCAAATTAATATTACAAATGCAACCGGTGATTGACTAGAAGCCTATCCCAGTTGAGTGACCTTGACCTATTTTTTCAATTACTGTTTATTATGATATAACATGAAGAAATACAGTTAGGCTTTCCAAATTAATACTACATGTATATATATATATACATCTGGGGATGATCCAGAGATGTGCTGAAGATGACTGACCTTGACATATTTTATCAAGGTCAAATTCCAGTATTTACTACATATTTTGAAGGATTCAAGTTAGGGTCTCCAAGTTCATATTACATATGCAACTGATGATGTACTAGAAGCCAACCACAGTTGACTGACCTTGGCCTATTTTTTTAAAGGAGTACTTACCTTATTTTATATAGGTTCCTATTACAAAGGTTAGACCCTTGAAGAAATACATGTATAATTAACTATTTTACTGTCGTTCAGAGCGATAACCTGTTATTTTTATTACAATTTGTGAATTCATGTTTCCGCTTTGAGGTCGACGTGGGCGCCGCCATGTTGCCTGTGGGATGACGTGGCTGATGACGTCAGCATTCAGGACGACGTCACGGCTAACGCTTGATCCAGGGATGTTTCAACTACGGACATTTGTATTACTCTGGGTCCCATTTTAATTCGAGGAAAAAAACTGGCGCAGCAAATCCCACGGGGGTAATTTCTAAAAACAATGTGGTTTTGGTTATCTCCGCCAACAGGAATTTCTTCCCATAGTTTTTTAACTGAGACTTACCGGGCCCGATTCAATTTGGACAAAGTTCGAAGCAAAGCAGTAAACTAAAAGAGCGTCCTCTGCTCTGGTGCAGTGATTTGAGTTGAACGACGCTGCTTTTACGATCGTAAACATTTTAATGATTACACTTGAACTAATAAAATCAACTAGAATTTACTGGGTTCCTTCTCGTGCGAATTATCGGCATGACCAACACGATCAACCTTAAATCTCCATGACGTTGTGACGTTTTTAGATGAGTATGCACTCACTTCCGCTCATCTAAAAACGTCACGTTGTGGTGCAATGGCGGCGCCCATGCACGCCGTGGTGAGCAACAAAATGCTCATTATTTCCTTTATTTCGCATTCTATGAACATATGTTCTATATAACAAGGTTTGGAATACGATTGCTGATAAATATAGTCACACTCAAAAATAAGGTAAGTACTCCTTTAAGCTCATATGATGTTTAGTATGATATAACAAGAAGAAATATAGCTGGGCTTTCCAAATTAATACTATGTATACATCTGGCAATGGTCCAAAGGTGTGCTGAAGATGACTGACCTTGACCTATATTATCCAGGTCTGTTTTAAGTCTAAGGTCTCTGAATTCATGTTTCATGCATTTAACTTAAAATAGACCAGAAAATTATTGGCGATGACTAACCTTGATATATATTTCCAAGATCAAATTACTTGAGCTGATTCGGACTTATATAGAAGAGTATATCTAGAGGTAAGAGGCACTACCAGAACCTCAGCACCAAATATTTCCCATTAATTTAAGGCCTTGGCAAAAGCCGACCTGGCTCAATTTCGTATGTATTTCTAAAATGAGAGATCTGCAGTCAACCCTTTTAGATCACATTTCAGTTGACCTACACTAAAATGCCAAAGTGCTAAAAATATATCTTATGCAATGCATGATTGCTGAATGTAAACAGCAAGTGATATCCGAGGGGTATTGGAGCCCATTGGGCTATTTTTAAACTCCTGATGCCAGTCAAATGATCAACCACAGTTCCAAAGAAATTTATCAGACTTCCTGGGACTGATCACACAGTATTGCAGTTTCCTACGGGAATAGATTCATTGGGAATGGCAAGAAAAATCAAGAATCTAAACTCTTTGATGGTGCAACCCTATTGGCTAAATACTATTGGGATATATTTTGGTAATGAAACGAGGGCTATTTGTGGGTAGAGTGAAGGTTTATATTGCGGAGTAATCTTAGCGCTGAGAGCATGTTAATGATATTTCAATTGTGGGCAGTGCTTAAAGACAAGACGGAAGTCGTTCAACTGACATGCGCTGTTCGGAGTTTGATGACAGGATCAACATCACATTCAAGGGAGGTAATGAACATCACAATCAAGGGAGGCAATTAATATAATAAATTGGGGGGAGTGGACGATGATGAAAATCACAAGGAATTAAAGAGGATCAGAAAACCTCACTGATTGCTTGATTTTAATGTACATTACCAATAAAAGTTGCAAAACGGTCTAATGTCATAAATTAATTGATTCGAAATTGAATGTTTTCATTTTTTATCTCGCCTTACGAAGTAAAGGGGAGATATTGTGAGAGGGGGAAAGAGGATGTCGTCGTCGGTGTCGGTGTCGGTGTCGGTGTCCCCTGCCTGGAAATGAATGGGTTTTTGGTTTAGCAAGTTAAAAAAAAATCTAGAAAAATTAGAAAAAATATAAAAAAAATATAAAAAATATGGGGGGTGGGTATGCCACCTGGGGGTACTACCCTGGGGTACTCTAATGTTAAAATCCCTATGAATGAGTTTTGCGTTTAGCTGAAGTGCACATGTACATCTGTACTTGGAAAGTTTCTTGCAGTTGTCAGCTGTCATTGGATGATTATGAAACTTGGTATACATGTTTCTTATGATAAGAGGATGTACCTGTGTTATTTTTGAGAAGAAATATTAATTTTTCTCAAAATTATGGCAAATGAAGAGTTTTCTGTTTAGGTAAATTGTACATGTAGGCCTCTACATGTATACATATACATGTCCATGGTAACTTTGCTCCAGTTGTCAGCTGTCATTGGATGATTATGAAACTTGGTACACATGTTTCTTATGATTAGAGGATGTACCTGTGCTATTTTTGAGAAGAAATATTAATTTTCTCTCCAAATTATGACAAATGAATGAGTTTTCTGTTTAGGTAAATTGTACATATACATGTACATGGTAAGTTTGCTCCAGTTGTCAGCTGTCATTGGATGATTATGAAACTTGGTACACATGTTTTTTATGATAAGAGGATGTACCTGTGCTATTTTTGAGAAGAAATATTAATTTTTCTCAAAATTATGGCAAATGAAGAGTTTTCTGTTTAGGTAAATTGTACATACAGGCCTCTACATGTATACATATACATCTACATGGTAATTTTGCTCCAGTTGTCAGCTGTCAGCTGTCATTGGATGATTATGAAACTTGGTACACATGTTTCTTATGATTAGAGGGTGTACCTGTGCTATTTTTGACAAGAAATATTAAGTTTTCTCCAAGTTATGGCAAATGAAGAGTTTTCTGTTTAGGTAAATTGTACATGTAGGCCTCTACATGTATACATATGGATGTACATGATAAGTTTGCTGCAGTTGTCAGCTCTCATTGGATGATTACGAAACTTGGTACAAATGTTTCTTATGATTGGAGGATTTATTTGTGCTATTTTTGGAGATGAAATATTAATTTTTCTCCAAATTATGGCAACTGATTGAGTTTTGCGTTTAGCCGAAGTGCACATGTACATCTGTACACCACAGTTTGCTGCAGTTGTCAGCTGTCATTGAATGATTGAAAAACCAAAAGGCTGTTTATGATTAAAAAGATGTACCTGTGATACCATCCATACCATCACTACCATCCATACCATCACTACCATTCCTACCATCACTACCATCCATACCATCACTACCATCCATACCATTCCTACCATCACTACCATCCATACCATCACTACCATTCATACCATCACTACCATCCATACCATCACTACCATTCCTACCATCACTACCATCCATACCATCACTACCATCCATACCATTCCTACCATCACTACCATCCATACCATCACTACCATCCATACCATCGCTACCATCCATATCATCGCTACCATTCCTACCATCACTACCATCCATACCATCACTACCATCCATGCCATCACTACCATCCATACCATCATTACCATTCCTACCATCCATACCATCACTACCATCCATACCATCACTACCATCCATACCATCGCTACCATTCCTACCATCACTACCATCCATACCATCACTACCATCCATACCATCACTACCATCCATACCATCACTACCATTCATACCATTCCTACCATCCATACCATCACTACCATCCATACCATCACTACTATCCATACCATCCATACCATCACTACCATCCATATCATCACTACCATTCATACCATTCCTACCATCCATACCATCACTACCATCCATACCATCACTACTATCCATACCATCACTACCATTCATACCATCCATACCATTCCTACCATCACTACCATCCATACCATCACTACCATCCATACCATCACTACCATCCATACCATCCCTACCATCACTACCATTCATACCATTCCTACCATCACTACCATCCATACCATCACTACCATCCACGCCATTTCTACCATCACTACCATCCATACCATCACTACCATCCATACCATCACTACCATCACTACCATCACTACCATCCATACCATAACTATCATTCCTACCATCACTACCATCCATACCATCACTACCATCCATACCATCACTACCATCCATACCATCGCTACCATTCCTACCATCACTACCATCCATACCATCACTACCATCCATACCATCACTACCATTCATACCATCACTACCATCTATGCCATCCTACCATCCATACCATCACTACTATCCATACCATCACTACCATCCATACCATAACTACCATTCCTACCATCACTACCATCCATACCATCACTACCATCCATACCTTCACTACCATCCATACCTTCACTACCATCCATACCATCACATCCATACCATCCATACCATCACTACCATTCCTACCATAACTACCATTCCTACCATCACTACCATCCATACCATCACTACCATCCATACCATCACTACCATCCATACCATCGCTACCATTCCTACCATCACTACCATCCATACCATCACTACCATCCATGCCATCACTACCATCCATACCATCATTACCATTCCTACCATCCATACCATCACTACCATTCCTATCATCACTACCATCCATACCATCACTACCATCCATACCATCACTACCATCCATACCATCGCTACCATTCCTACCATCACTACCATCCATACCATCACTACCATCCATACCATCACTACCATCACTACCATTCATACCATTCCTACCATCCATACCATCACTACCATCCATACCATCACTACTATCCATACCATCACTACCATTCATACCATTCCTACCATCCATACCATCACTACCGTCCATACCATCACTACTATCCATACCATCCATACCATCACTACCATTCATACCATTCTTACCATCCATACCATCACTACCATCCATACCATCCATACCATTCCTACCATCACTACCATCCATACCACCACTACCATCCATACCATCACTACCATTCCTACCATTCCTACCATCCATACCATCACTACCATCCATACCATTCCTACCATCACTACCATCCATACCATCACTACCATCCATACCATTCCTACCATCACTACCATCCATACCATCACTACCATAACTACCATCACTACCATCCATACCATCACTACCATCCATACCATAACTACCATTCCTACCATCACTACCATCCATACCATCACTACCATCCATGCCATCACTACCATCCATACCATCACTACCATCCATACCATCGCTACCATCACTACCATCCATACCATCACTACCATCTATGCCATCCTACCATCCATACCATCACTACCATCCATACCATCACTACCATCCATACCATCACTACCATAACTACCATTCCTACCATCACTACCATCACTACCATCCATACCTTCACTACCATCCATACCATCACATCCATACCATCCATACCATCACTACCATTCCTACCATCACTACCATCCATACCATCACTACCATCCATACCTACCTTCACTACCATCCATACCATCACTACCATCCATACCATCACTACCATTCCTATCATCCATACCATTCCTATCATCCATACCATTCCTACCATCACTACCATCCATACCATCACTACCATCCATACCATCACTACCATCCATGCCATCACTACCATCCATACCATCACTACCATCCATACCATCACTACCATTCCTACCATCACTACCATCCATGCCATCACTACCATCCATACCATCACTACCATCCATACCATCACTACCATCCATACCATCACTACCATCTATACCATCACTACCATCCATACCATCACTACCATTTCTACCATCACTACTATCCATACCATCACTACCACCCATACCATAACTACCATCCATACCATCACTACCATCCATACCATCACTACCATCCATACCATCACTACCATCACTACCATCCATACCATCACTACCATCCATACCATCACTACCATCCATACCATCACTACCATCCATACCATCACTACCATCCATACCATGATGGTTATGGTAGTAATCCCACTTGGGACTGGACTATCCAACAGTAATCCCACAGAGGACTATCCATCAGTAATAACATGGGACTGGTCCACCCAGCAGTAATCTCACACTGGAATGCCCTATGTACCAGTAATCCGACTGCACTGACCTATCCATCCTACATGGGATTAACTTTTGCCAGTAATCCCACATGGGACTGATGTTATTGTCTGTACCAGATAATCTATTCCAGACATTATTGTCTGTACCGCATCACTTATTCCAGACCTTATTGTTTGCTCTACATGTATGCGTTCAATACTGCTGCACCTTTGGCGGATGACCCCGCAAGGCGAGATGTTGGGGTTCTCAGAACGCTTGTTTGTTTCTGTTCTACTCATACTGGAATAACAAAAATCCAACTAAAAAGTATATTCATCATGCAGGACTCAATTAGGTTTGATCGTCCTCTTCAAGGATCGGCATATACTGATTCCGCAGATTGAGATTAGCCATATACATGTACTTCAAGCTGGTTTGCGGATTCCTTTGGACTTCTCGAGTCATATGCGCAGACCTCATTGAAACCATTCAGTTGAAATTCTTAGATGAATTTTGTGTTGTTTCGCTGATATGTTCTGTAATTTAAAGCTATAATTTTACAGTTCATTGTGTCAAATGTCTACACAGTGGGTTGGTCAATCTGTTTCCAACCATCTGCATACATGTAAAAGGTTTCAGGTCTAATTAAAACTTTGTATGCCTGAATAGTTGGCATTGGGCAGTGGCACGAGCAATTTATTAGCTCGCCTGTCATGCCTGTACGAAGTAATATGGGGTATTGTGAGTGGGGTGGATCGAGCTGGCATTGCTGTCGGTGTCGGTGTCTGGTTAAAGTGTTTTGTTCAGGTACTTTTTCTTTGGGTGGTTGAAGTTTTCTGGTCCCATTTGGGAGCTAAAAGACCTACAACTCCAATCCCGATGCTACGCTTCGTCCCATCCACTACCCTGGGGAACATGTCCCACCCTTTATCCCTGAAACTAATCCTCCCTGACGTTGTACCCTCATATATTTTGGCATCTTACACCATGCTACACTTACTCAACCCATCCATTATCCTCGGGAACATGTCCCCGCCCTGGTGCACTGAACTCGCCCTCTCTCTCATACGAAGATTGACCCGACCCCATACATGTATCTTCCAATATATTTCTGGAGCTTATACGCTACTGATTCAACCCATCTAATACCCTTAGGAGCATGTCCCCACCCCCAGCTCTCTGAGCCCCTCCTGCTATCTCTTAAGTTAAGCCTTGCCCTACTCTATACCCTATGAATATATTTTGCCAGCTTGCATCATGCTAGACTTATTCAACCGATCAGCTACCCTCGGTAGCATGTCCCCACTCCTGGGACAGTAAGCCCACTTGCTATCTCCTAAATTAAGCCTTGCCCTACCCCATACCCTCATATATTTTGGCAGCTTGCATCATGCTACACTTATTCCACACATTCTGTACCCTTTGGAGCATGTCCTAGCACCTGCGACACCGAGCCCGACCCTCTATCTCTTAAATTAAGCCTTTTCCGACTCCATACTCTGATATAGTTGGAACTTACATCATGCTAATTGAAATTATTGAACCCATCCACTACCCTCATGGAGCATGTCCCCAGCCCCACCCACTATCGCCTAAATGTAAACCAAGCTTTGCATGACTCCATACCTTCATATGAGCTTGGATCATCCTACACTTATGCAATCCATCCATTTACCCCCGGGAGCATGTCCCCACCCCTGGGGTACCGAACCCCAGCCTGCATCTCGTAGAAGCTTTGCTTGACCCCATATTGCAAAATTATCAGAGCAGCTCTGATCCATCAATCAATCGGTGAGGATCTCAGTTTCCTGTAACGAATATCACAATCAAGGGAGATAATAAGCATCACAATCAAGGGAAGTAATGAACATTGCAATTTAATTATATCTAAAGTATTGAACCTGCAATAAAATAGTTGGGGGAAGTGATGAACACCACATTCAAGGGAGGTAACTAACACCATAACCAAGGAGGTATAAACATTGCAATAATTTTTTTTTAAAGTATGGCTATGCACAGTGCAGTAAAATAATTCGGGGAGGTTATGAACATCGCATTCAAGGGAGGTAACGAACATCACAATCAAGGGAGGCAATGAACATTGCAAATGCCTACAGGTGACTATGAAGTTTGTACAAAAAAAAAAGAAGAAGCATTATGCTAGTCATGATACAGTCTAGATGCATATTGGGGGATATAACATATATGTAGAAACATATTTTTGAACAAAACTTCTACAAAAAACTTTGGAATTAATTTGGATAAAAAGGGCAACAACAAACACTTGCTTGAGAACTGATGTCCTTGATTCATACAGATGCTTAGTTTTGAAATGATTTCCAATGACCTCTTCCCACAAAAGCTCAAGTTAATCCCTGGACAATGTTGTCTAGCCCAGGTGTCTGTGACAGCATGTGGGCCACTGTGAGCTCTTGGTCTCTCCCCTATGTTTATGACATGGAGCGAGTTTTTCAACTGATGATAACTAGGGAACTGTAATCACCTAACCTGAAATGTCACAAGTCAGTAGTTACGTTGTACCAATGGCATCTACACCACATAGTCAACAATATGGTCAAATGCCAATGTTTCAAATCGCAACCCCACCAAATATCGCTGGAGCCAATGCTAGTACGGCGTTGCAGAGTTCATCTATCTCAACTCCGACCGCAAGCGCATTAGCAATGCCGGCATCACAGTTTCACGACCTGTTATCACGACTCTCCAATATCGAAACCGCGCTAAAGAAGATGGATAAAATTGACAAACTGGACGACGTTGAAAAAACTATGACAATTATGAATGCAAACTGTGCACAAAATTAATGAACGTGTGACCAAAACAGAAGAAAACCTACAAGGCATGGAGAGAAGCATGAATCATATAAGCGGCAAGTACGATGAGATTCTAGTAGAACACCAAAAACTAACACGAGAGCTGAAGGAAGTAAAATCTGAAATGAGATCAAAGGAACTGTGAATGAGACCAAACAAGAAATGAGAGAACTAATGGAACAAAACGCGGCCCTCGGGGAGGAAATTTTGGACCTTAAATGTCGCAGTATGCGCAAAAATCTCGTGTTCATGGGCATTCCAAAATCACCGAATCGTCTAAAAGTCGCAATTACGTACTTTATAAAAATTCAATTTATCTGGAACCATATCTCACTATTCTTCCTCCAAACGGACGAATGTCACCAGAGTGTAAATAAAGTTGAAAGTAGTATATTTTTGACCTGAGGTTGCCAGGGTTATCATACATGTAAGCTTGGTGGTCCTTTTTGTAATGGTGGAATATTTTATCCATATTATCATATTTACACCAGTTATCAATAATTCAAAACCCTCTCCATGTTATAAACATAGGGGAGAGATGAACAAAACAACCCACAGCTCACGGTGGCCCACCGGGGCAAGTCCGCAATGTCAAGGGATTAACTTGAACTTAAGTGGGAATCAGCCATTGATGTATGCCATTGATGCGATATCTAGATTCATTTCATTAATTGATTATTGGATCTGGAAAACTACATCACACCTAACCATACCAGTTGTTACAATATACAATATCCCATTGATGTTCTACTTTTACAGGTGAGACCGGAGTTCAGGACAGCCCGCGACTCTTTAATGATGGAGGTGGGGTCAGAACTTGAACAGTTGCTGGGCAGTCCAGAATGGTTCAAAATACACCAATTACTTCCTCATTACGAAACTGCTGGTAAAGTCCCCATGCTCTAGTTTTGATACCTGTATGTATATACAAGTGTCCGTATCATCTGTTCAAACTATTCCCTATATATTATAGTAGAATCCAGGGCATTTCCCCCAGTGGACATTTCCCCCAGAGGACATTTCCTCCAGCGGGCATTTCCCACATGGGCATTTCCCCCAGTGGGCATTTGCCCCCAGTAGACATTTACCCCACCCTATATTTTTAGGTTATTTTGAACATAGTTTCACATATGTTTTATGAAAAATGAGTCAAATAGTGATAAAACTATGTTCAAAATAACCTAAAAATATAGGGTGGGGGGAAATGCCAACTGGGGGAAATGCCCACTGGGGGAAATATCCGCTGGGGGAAGTGTCCACTGGGGGAAATGTCCGTACACAATTATAGTATACTCTAGGGGGATATAGTTCCCTGGACTGGATTTCACTGTTTAACATTTTCATATGATCATTCTCAAGGCAATGAACACTTACTGATTTACGTTGTATAAATTGTAATACAAATAGGCATATTGTTTCATATTTCCAGAATGTTTATTCAGTTCCATCTCAGTTCGGTTTAATATTTATGCACATATATATATATACATACATGTAGCTGTAGTAAAGAACAAATAGACAACAATTTAGAACAACTCTATATATTTGAATTTGGATCACTTGCAAAAGTTGGGTCTCCATCTTCCAAAAAAGCAAAGTCGCAGTTATATCTCCTGTCTGGGTCAAATAAAATGTATTTGACATGACCTGAAAAGGGGAAACCAGTTGTAATAAAACATTCTGAATGAAGGAATGTGTTCAGTGTTCCGGCCTACTTTTTACGATGTTATTATGGACGCAAATTTGTGGCCATCAGCTGAATATCCTACCTCCATGATATCTATCCAGCTGACAATCACTTGCCAACCAATCATTGTGGTCGACTTCCTCGATTAAAATTAATGCCTTTATCAGAATAGAGGAGATTTTCCTACATAATACACTGCATTTTCAGTGAACTATAAGATACAGATATCAAACTTAATGCATGGTACATGTACAAAATACGATCATGGTGAAGCCATCTGCCATTTTGGATCTCCCATAGAAGTCGGCGTGACAAAGAATTTGAATTTGCATTTTTCTGAAATTCGCTAAATAATTTGAATGTAGCCATTTTTATCCCTCGGCCATTTTGGCCTCGGGGTATTGTCGTTGCCATGTAGGTCCGTCCATCCGTCCATACGTTAACGCATTTTAGGCAAAACCGCTTGAGATACAACCACCAAATTTTCAACACTGATTTATCTAGTGCTAAGTCAGACGCCTATTGAAAGTGGCTTCCCTCTGCCCATATTTTACAGAGTTCTGCCCCTTTACAGATATATTAATTTCTATTTCTGTCCTATATGCCTGAATGTAACCAGCTATATCTGCAGAACTGTGTTTGGTATAGCTACTATATTTTGGAAACTTATTTATATTGCTGTATTCTACAAGCCAACAAAGGATTACTCGCCTCGGCTTATGGAGTTATGCCCCTTTTGGATGTAATAATCTCCGATTTTGTTATCTGTAGTTGAATGTACAAGTTATATCTGCAGATCCGTGTTCGGTACAGCTTATTCGTTTCGGTTCTTATTTTACAGTAGTGCTAAGTCAGACGCCTATCGAAAGTGGCTCCCCTCGGCCCATACTTTACAGAGTTATGCCCCTTTACTGATATATTAATTTCTATTTCTGTCCTATATGCCTGAATGTAACCAACTATATCTGCAGAACTGTGTTCGGTATAGCTACTATATTTTGGAAACTTTTTTATTTTGTTGTATTCTACAAGCCATTCTAACCTTCTGTGTTGTGCGTGTCGTGTGCAAATACATGTTGTAAATAGGGTAAACTTTCACATAGCAACAGGTTTTGCAAGAATACAAAATACTGCCTCGTGAAACAGCTCATCACGGTTGAGGGAGAGTGCGTTTACCTCCCCTCGCAATAACACAGTAACCTTCTTTCCGTGATACACTGAATGAGCGCAAAGGCACTCGATATCTGAACCATTCCATTTCCAGCCCTAAACTGCCCGCTTGTCTGTATGAGAAAAGATATAATATAACTTCGTTCTTCTTAACCCTTCGCCCACAAATGCAGACAAACGCGAGTCTGCTTGTGTTGGAAATGTCACTGTCCCGGTACTCTATCCATGGCAAGCACGTGACATGTAGGTCAACTTCTATACACGCTGGGGAATACCACCTCCAGCTCATTAGTTCTCATATTTCTGTGGTTAATCTTGGGCAAGAAATATGTATAAAAAATCAATAAAATATTTTATTTCTCTGCACTGAAAGAATCACTGAGTTGTTTTGCACGATATATTTTTATGGCAAGCCAGGCAACACTGCTTGTATTTGCGGCGGGGGTAAAATGTAGCAGCCGCGCTCAGAGAGAATCAGTTTTGCGCATTTGTTGATTATTTCTACATTCAAATATATCTCCTGGTTAGAATTGGATTCAAAACCTTCATATCGGCATTTGTTGTGTAATAATTTACCGCTGGGACGTCTTTCATCCCTCGTCAAAACGTCGGTTTTGACTCGGGATGAAAGACATCCCAGCGGTAAATTATTACATAACAAATACCTCTATGTCGGTTGTGAACCCTTAAACAAAGGATAACTCACCTGGGCTTATGGAGTTATGCCCCTTTCGGATGTAATAATCTCCAATTTTATTATCTGTAGCTGAATGTACAAGTTAAATCTGCAGATCCATGTTCGGTACAGCTTATTCGTCTCGGTTCTTATTTTACAGAGTGCTAAGTCAGACGCCTATCGAAAGTGGCTCCCCTCGACCCATATTTTACAAAGTTATGCCCCTTTACAGATATATAATTTTCTATTTCTGTCCTACATGTATATGCCTGAATGTACTACCGGTATATCTTGATCATCCCACATAGAACTATCTCTTCTCCAATTCACACTTCACATGGGTCACAATCACTTGGGGAAAGCCCAGGGGTTTTGATTAGATCAATCTCATGTTTGTAGTGGCGAGTTTCATCACTGCATCGGGAATAATTAGGGAAATGACCGTAATGTTGGAAAGTTTATTGCTCAACTACACAGTCTGATGACAGGCCCGTTGCTTGGAAATCTTGAGGGGTGGTTTGCTTTCACTTCATAATGACATTTAAGGGGTTCACTGCATGAGAGAATGGGGAACCCCAATTATGGCACTGCAGGGGTTCACTGCATGAGAGAATGGGGAACCACGTTTGTTTTGCTTCATTTGTATGAATTGTTACCCCTCAGCCCATAGGGCTGCGGGGTCTTGTCGTTGCCATGTACGTACATCCGTCCGGACGTCCGTCCGTCCGTCAACATGTTCTTGTCCGCTGAATATCTGCTGATCTATGAAGTCGAGCTTGACCAAACTTTGGTGAGAGCTTCCTGAATGTTGACTGATGAAATGATTAGATTTTCAGATGGCTATGATGATTTCATGATTTTTATACGCCCGCCAAAAAGGCGGACGTATTATGTGATGGCGGTTTTCGTCCGTCTGTCCGTCCATCCGTCTGTCCGTCCGTCTGTCCGTCTCCCATGTCCGGTCTATATCTGGAACAGTTTTCTATTTACAGTTCCAATTTTTGGTGAGTGGATACCCTACGGAGAGACGATGTGTCGCGTACAAAAATGAAGGTCGCGGTCAGAGGTCAAAGGTCACTGGCCTGAAAAACAGGAAATCAGTGAAGTGTTCGTGTCCGGTCTATATCTCTGGATGTTTTCTATCCACAGTTGCAAATTTTTGTGAATGGATACATCAGGTGGAGACGATGTGTCGCGTACCGAAATTCAGGTCGAGGTCAGAGGTCAAAGGTCACTGTTGCCTAAAAATCAGGAAATCATTGATCATTGATAGTTTTTCATCTACAGTTCTAATTTTTGGCAAATGGATGCCCTAGGGGGAAACGATGTGTTGCATGCCAAATGTAGGTCGAGGTCAAAGGTCAGTGTGAATGAAAAATCAGGAAATCATAAATTTCTAATTTTTTGTGAGTGGATTCAATAGGGGGAAATGAAGTGTTGCATATCAAAATATAGGTCAAGGTCGAAGGTCAAAGGTCATTGTGACCCAAAAATCAGGAAATTATTAAAAATAACATTTTTTTGTGTCAGTAGATACATTAGGGGGACTCAATGTGTCACATATTAAAATGTAGGTCAAGGTCAAATGTCAAGGTCACTGTGACCCCAAAATCGTGAAATTGTTAAAAATCTAGAGTTTTTGTGTCCATTGAGAAATTACGGGGAGATGGTTTGTCATGTACCAAAATTTAGGTCAAGGTCACTGTGACTCCAGAATCAAGAAATCTTTGAAAAGTACTTTTTTTGTGTGTCAGTAGATACATTGCGGGGACATGATGTGTCACGTACCAAAATGTAGGTCGAGGCCGAATATCAAGGTCACGGTGACCTCCAAAATCATGAAATTCATAAAAATCGTGATTTTTTTGTGTCCATTGATACATTGACGGAAGCAATGTGTCATGCACCAAAGTTTAGGTCAAGGTCAAAGGTCAAGGTCACTGTGACCCCAAAATCAGGAAATCATTAAGTCACATTTTCATATGCCTGTCGAAGACGAGGTCATGTAATGCAATGTTGCGTTCTGTCCATTCATCCATGCGATATCTCTAGTTTCAAGGAATGGAATGGTATCAGATACCTTACTCGCATGGTGAAGAGGAGACATACATCAATTTGTCAAATGTCAAGGTCACAGTCCCCCAGAATTGAATCAAGTTTAGCTGACTATATTGGCGCGGTTACACTACAACAATTTTATCCGGGTAAAATTAACCCGGACCAGGACCGGGTCAAATTGATCCGGACCAAAACATACCGGTGCGTTTACACTTACACGAACACTTTGGCTTGGTCGGGCGATAGCGAGCGCGGTCGTTCAATTTGTCAATAAAAACAATGTATTGTACCACCGCATTTTGGCCAAGCAATCGCATTCAAATGTTATGAAAGTCTTTTGAAAGCAAAGGAAACGACGCATAGTGGCATTTTACAGGAAGCAGAAATGTGAGCGGTTATTTTTGTTCTGTCTATTGACGATGTTTGCGGTGACAACTCTGAGAACACCTCGGAGTTTGTGGGTAAAACCAAGAAGCTATGACTGGATTTTACTACAAACATGGGATGAGGATGACTGGACAGAAAATTTTAGAATGCCCCGACCAAATTTTCAAGTAAATAGGGTTATGGTATCGACTTTTGTTATTTGTTGTAGTTGTATATCGGCACACAGTGTGATCGCCTGTTCTGTTGATCAAGTCAGCTTGGGGTCATCGACTATAGATTTAGTTGGGATATAATAGCCCCATTTGGGAATATGGATCAAATTTGCAAAATTATTTCCATAACCAAAATAACTGGCAAATTTGTCGAAAAGTTGCATGGCGTTCTTTAATTAGGGGTTTAGAGGGCGGGGGTGTAGGGGTTCCTAACCTGGCATCCGACTAAATTGTTAAGTTAATTCCGAAGTTCTGTATAAGATGCAGTTCTGTGCTTTTGATTCCCTCATTCATAGTTTTGATAATGGCTGTTGATTTTGAGGGTTTGAAATCCCATGTGCCTATTAGGCCCATTAAAAATAATAATTGATTTATCATCACCTCATCAGGGTCTGGCACAATTAAGGTACGGTATTATAATTCATACATACACAATATATTCTGTGAAGGGAGTATATCACATTCATTTCTATGCATATTGAGCAATAATATGGGAAATACGGTTGGGTGGGGGAGCTTATCAAATCCGATGCTCTAAGCTCCGTGCCTCGCTCCTGGGTGAACTACAGAAAACGGGAAAAGTAGGAAGAAGGAAAAATAAAATAACAGTTCAATTTCGTCTGCTATCCTCGCTGTATTTAACGCGCGCTTTAAGAATAGGGCGTCACAAGGGAGATAAATCCGATATTCGTAACGCAAGGAGAAACGGAAATTAGGGATAACTTGCGGACTTCGATGATCAATGTAGGATACATAAACGGAAAAGCTGATTGATAACCGAGTACGGGCTTCAAATTCAAAGTTCCGTTCAAAACTGTTTTCCCCACGATTCGAGATGAGATGCGCCCCTGGTTCCATCTACTCCTCCCCCCCCCCCAAAAAAATATCTCATTCCATGTAGAAATATGCTTCCGCCTTGGCTGAGTCCTTTACACGTCCGTGTTTAATTTTATGTGATCATACATTTTCGCATTTCTCGTTATTTTGGAAATGTTATGTCTAAATGTGTGGGATTAGAATGCAGTGCGCCATATAGTTTACAATTTACGATATGCGCTGACAAGATGGAAAAAACGAATGCATCGTTTTGGGGCCAGAATCATAACCACATTGGGCCTAGGGCCTAGTTATAATCAGTTAACAAGCTTTATTTTTCTTCATCTTTATATTTTATTTATCTTCGAAAAATACTACGCAGGCCTACCTGCGCCACCAGTCGGTGGATGGGACGATGGTTTACGGCCAAGAATCCCATCCAACCGATCAAAATAGTCGCAAGTTGGTCTCCCCCGACCCATTTTTTCTACTATTGTCCGCTACGGTCCTTCTTCCATTTCTTCAACTTCGTGACAATCTAGGCTTCAATACGGTGGATACCCAACTCTTTCATTTCGATGTACATTTTGGCATATACTTTTGAATCCCGCGCAGTACCCTGAAGTTGGGCCTGTACGTCTTCCCTCTCTCAAATAGTTAGCAAGGCTAACTTTTCTACTTCACTCCAGTTTTGACCTCTTTCTGTAACTTGCGACATGATTTTCTGTTTAAATATGGTGCCCTGGTAACTGAGGCAGTCGCAGTGGCCTGCAGCGCCTACAGGCGAGTCAATTTGACCCGGGTCAAATCGCGAATTGCGTTTACACTACAAATTATCCGGGTCAAATTTACCCGGGTCAATTTAACCCGCCAATATTTGCCGGGTCAAATTTATCCGGATAAAAATTATCCGGATAAATTTGACCCCCTAATTTCTGTAGTGTAAACAGGCGAGACCTGGTCCTGGTCCGGACCAGGTCCGGATAAAGCTGTAGTGTAACCGCGCCTTCTGTGTTAGGTTGAAATATTCAGAGTTCTCTCCCCTACATGTATATGGCATTTGTCCTGTGGAGTTGTCTCCCATGTTTGAAACAGCTACATTTAGTTAAACTGTTGTGAAATAGAAACCATACATTTACTAGTTTATCGTGGAGAGGGGTCCTTTATGAACTTCATACTCGTTTATCAACTCAAGAACAAAGGTTTACTTCATCACTTTCTTCTTCCTTCATGAAAAATTCTCTCGTCTGAAAGAAATCCATTTGCAGGAAAAGTACTATTTTCTTGTGTTTGACTATTGTCGATTTCATTGTGGGATATGTGAGTTCTTGCTCCAAGGTCACCTAGTTTCCAAGAGTTAAGCTCATTTTAGTTTATCATTCAATTTTAGATGTGATATGTTACATTCTCAGAAGCACAAAATTGTAGACCTTTTTCCGGATTGCTAGCTACCAATTGGAATCAAGGCGATTAAACAACCTTGAAATTTGGACCAATGTAATTCCAGATATACGGGCGTATATTGAAGCCCTTTGGGCTCTTGTTAATTATTTTTTTTATTATTTATTGATGGCTCAGCTTTTGCACTGTTAACTATGCCCATCAACATGTTCTTGTCCGCTGAATATCTGCAGATCTATCAAGTCGTGCCTGACCAAACTTTGGTGAGAGCTTCCTGAATGTTCACTGATGAAATGATTAGATTTTCAGATGGCTATGATGATT
This sequence comes from Hanleya hanleyi, assembly GCA_036873755.1. Lineage (NCBI taxonomy): Eukaryota > Metazoa > Mollusca > Polyplacophora > Lepidopleurida > Hanleyidae > Hanleya > Hanleya hanleyi. The sequence continues at coordinate 22,476 of JAVTVY010041485.1, read as the reverse complement.
TTATGATTTTTAATTATTTTTGTTTTTATTATTTATTGATGGCTGATCTTTTGCACTGTTATCTATGCTCATCGGGAACCCTTTGTTGCATGTTTCATTGTGACTTTTGAAGGTTCCCTGATACAAGAAAGCCTGATCCATTCAAGATTCAATTTATTTCCATTTATTCCCCTTATATTTCCCATTTATCTGGGAGCATACATGCTACACTTGTTCAACCTATGCACTACCCTCGAGAGGATTTCCAGCTTCTCAGCTTCAGATTCAGATTCAGATATTGTACCGAAATATACAGGCCTACATGAGACAACTTACAAACAATAACAATGAACGAAATTATGATCAATACCAACAACTTTCAGGATAGCCAAATGCATTAACTGACAGGACAAGTACAATTATCAAGTACTATAATGTATTATGTAAATGTATATGTTATGTCAAGGATCCATATACCAATATAAGGAGAATCAATAATAAAATTATTATTATTGCCCAGTAGTATATATGTAAAGCTGTTAGCAAACGAAGGCAATAGATTTGCTAAATTACATGAATACCTTGGTATAAGATGTTTTCATGCATGTAGGACTATCTGACTGAACAAGATTTGCGTATTTGAAAACTAAAATATATATGAATCTAGATATAATAACAGATAATTTAGGGGGTGGATCAAGAAACAGAGCAAATATTTCTTGCATATTTAGTGAGAGAATATCATGGTCAATTTCTCATAGCTTGCTGCCTTTGTATCCTATACTGAGGACATTCCATCAGGAAATGCCATTCATCCTCAATTCTATTTAGATCACAATATTTACAAAGTCTGTTCTCCAAAGGAGTGTCCGAGTACCGCCCCCTTTCGATTTCTAAATCGGCTGTACTTAGTCTGATAGATATAATGGCTTTTTGTAGCGCCTTATCATTCAAGGTAATAAGATATGGGGAGAATTCTGGCACAGGCTTAACAGTGCTATATGTTCTTAGTTTACTATTTGACGACGTTAGTTTAACGAATACTTCGTTGAAAGAGTCCCTTAATTTGGGTTCAATATTTCTTCGAAGTACTTTATTTGAAGGACGAAATTGGTCTAATATGTAATATGTATGAGATGCAGTGTTTATTTTATTTCAGAAGTATAATATGAAATAACTGGCAGGGGAATCCCTGCAGTATGGAACCCCTTTTAGTTTGAATTTCACGTCGCCTTAAATGAAGGACAACATTTTTATTTAATTTTGCTGTTAAATCATTGTATTCTACATTGTACATCATATGATTTATCCTAAAACTTTTGCATGAACCATATTTGTATCCACACATTTAACTGGTACAACATAATGCTTCAATTTTTGTCACCAAACATGTGACTGTACCTTGGAAATTATTTAAAGTGAACGTAAAGGCTGCGACAACACACGCACTGTGTGGAAGAACTATATTAAAAGTATCATTTGGCAGCAACAAATATTTTTTGTGATTTTTTCCCTTCCAAAAAAAAAATTCCAAACACGGGAATTATTGACTGATGCAACGAGCGACTGGAGTCGGCCATATCAGTTTATTGATTAGCCTTGCGCCAATGAAAACGCTTGTACGGAGCACGTGATATTTTCCTGTGACGTAGTATCACTTTGTTTTGGCATCGCTGTAGCACGAATTGTAAGGTCGAGGATAGTTCCTATGCACTCGAAGCAGGTAGCCTACGTCACAACCTACGTCATGGTAATACCAAACCGAGGCTGATAAACAAAACCACATGCACGGGTATTCGGCTTGTAACATGGACCCCCTCATTCGTATTTACTCGGCGGTCCTTAACCAACCGATAATAATTTATAAGTCAAATAAGTAATTTTAAAAGCTCTCTCAGGCCAAATTATTTTGCCAGTCCAAAAATATAATCCAATGGATACGGCGAACATCCGCGTACTTGACGAAGCAGCGAGGTGAAACTTTACAATCACATAAGAGTTGAATAGAAAGTAAAAAAGTGGCGATAATTTATTTCATTTTTCATTTCAATCTTTATTTAACGTCGGAATGGTTAATACAGATAACATTAGTTACAAAAGCTATTGGTCCGACCAACATATGCGTGTATATACATATATATAATTAAAAGAGTATGGAAGCATGTATTACAACGCAAATAAAACGGACTAGGCAAAAAAAAAAAGGGGGGGGGGCAGCAACACAACAGGAATACCATAACACTCCTATTTAAAAGGTAGTAAATCTAGGGTAGAATTATTTAATTACAAATATGATACCTGCAGAGATAACAAGAACAGCTTGGACCTTTCCACTTGTTAATTATTCGTTTAAAATTATTCGTTCATAAATTATCCACGATAAATTATGAAAGGAAAGTACGGTTTAGTGAATGGAAGCGTTTTGACCTACTAAATTGTTAGAACCACATACGTTCCGTTCCGTGTTCATAATGAAATTTCCAACAATTCCCCATCTTCTGCCATGTTAAGATTCACCTCAATGAGTGGTGAATATGGATCAGCTGTTACCTGGGATGAAGCACGCTCTCTCGAATACATGTCGCCAAGTTATATTTCACAATACTTGTACCGAGGAATATTCGACACCATATTCTGTATATCTTGTAGAAAAAACATGTCCTCTAGTTCATGTTGTAGCAATATGCGCTCCTTGAAACAATTTACATGAATTTCACGGAAAAGCGGACATCGCTAAAACCAGCCCTATCTCGCATAAAATTTACTCCACATTCTTTCGTACACTATATACTAGAATGCTGTTTTTTGTATTCGCTTCCTATCATCTCCAGGGACACATAAATAAAACACAAGATGTAATTTAATCGCGGAATATTTTTCCCGCAATTTCTGAACCTGAAGAACTCCAGAAATTCGAAATTGTCAAGGAAGAAAAGTTGCATTTTACTGAAAACTACACTATTTTGAAACATCTGTAGAAAAGGTATGCATGTGACGGGAACTGTATACCTTTGTAAAAATAAGAGTTCAGAGTTTTAATTTTATAAGTAGAAGTGATCAATTCACCCTAGGAATATTTTTTGGGGAGAAAATGTGTAATTAATAAAGCTCTTTCACCGAGAACATTTAAAAAAGCGTACTCGTGATGAGAACATTTAAAAAAGCGTACTCGTGATTTCATCACGATTTTGGGGATTCTGTCATCACTAGATTTAACCCCTGTCATGATCCAATCGCGTTTTTCTCACGAGGAAATTTGTTTTATCATCCTTGGGTACTGTATGTTAAAGTCTGTCCATTTTAATTAGTCGTCTATTTTGAAGCTTGTCAAAAATCAATAGTTAACCCTGCAACGATTTTCTTTTTTGCAGAGTGCAGAACAAACTGAACTTTACAAAATGACTACAATTTCTCCCTGATATCGGTAATATATCACGCTTGAAACAACTTTTTAATTCACTCCATATAAAACTCCAGTACAGTTGTTTATGTACCAGGCCTCAATTACATAGAGAGACGTCATAATGTATTCATACCCACTGGCACAAAGGTCATTGATTCCGTATTAAGTAATAACAGGCGGTTCGTTAGAGTGTCGCTTATATTCCATGCCCAGTGAAATTGCCGAATGATGAACCGGACACACCTCTATGACCGTACACGGTATTGTTGACCTTTGTGCTAGTAAACACAAATACATTATGACGTCTCCTTATGTAATTGAGGCCCGGTACATGAAACAACTGTACTGCAGTTTTATGGAGAAAATTACAAAGTTATTTCAAGCGTGATATATTATCGATATCACGGAGAAATGGTAGTCAATTTGTAGAGTTCATTTTGTTCTACACGCTGCAAAAAAGAAATTTTATGCAAACTCATCTACTGATTTTTGACAAGCTTCAAAGTAGACGACTAATTAAAATGGACAGACTATAGTAAGAGATGTCATATAAGAACAATCAGATTGAAACAGAGCCTCAAAGAAAAATAGACAATCAACACTAGTCAATAGTCATGTCTGTTTCTGGTGATTCGGTCACGAACATTTCGAGACATGATTTACTGAAAATGCTGGATCATCTGAAGACTTTTCATGGATCCGCAAACAGATGTGACAGAACAGCAATCTAAACATAGAATTACATGGGTATGACCACGGAATTTCTGAGGCTTTGAATAAAACAAGCGCTGGATGAGCGCAAAGACCTCCGTCGAGGCAACAGGGTCCGTAGCGTAATACATCACTGAATAACATACAGCCGGATGCCAAGCTCAATTTTGCATTTGTTGGACGTTAGCTTCATCAATGGTAATTAATCTGGGATTGAGGGTTCCTCACTAGCATGTCCAGACAGGGATGTGAAAGTCACATTCCCAGCAAATAATTTTTGTTTGATTTGACGTGCTTGAAATATTGGGGTATGGAATAGAGTATATTGATGGAAAACCTGGAAAAGTGCTTGAGACATTAGGCCCCATCCCACCCACACCTCCCCATGAGAGGATCCCCTCACCCAAATCAACACGTTAGCGACAGAAATGAGACCCTGTGTGCCTAGTTGTACCAACTTGCTTGTGATTTTGTGCTATAGGCCCAACACAGCAACACTTCATATTTTGTATGTGTACAGTATAGCATCATCATTGATGAGAGAATGCTCTTCAAAACACACCTGATTTTACCGACACTTCGTTCTGATCTGTCTCAACATCATATGATGAGGATTCAATGCGCTCGGTATAATTTTGTATACTGGTGTTACAGGTCACCTTCGCCTTCACCTTACTGTATCAATGACCATGGACTTGTACATGTATCACATTCACATTGAATGGTGATGGCTGATGAGAATATTGCCCCTATGGAACAAATGACTGGATTCCACGCAGCAAATATTTATTGTGTAACAGTGAGAAGAAAATTAATTGTATAAACATTCCAAGCCTCATTGAACACAAGCCGCACCATACTTGATATGAATATAACGCGCGTACATTAGCTCGCTTGGACGTCGCTTAGTTAAATATGGACAGACTCGCAAAAATCTCAAAATTTTCAAAAGCCACAAAAATGCCCTCAGCTTGTACAGAGTAAGTAAAAATACTTATGTACAACTTGATGTTTAGAAATGACTGTGTTGAGCGGTTCTATTCCCAACTTCTCTTTTATTCTATGTCATAGAGGACAGGGTTTGGTAGATAATTAAAAACTGTATTAACTCGGCTTCACATTTTAGAGAATGACTTTAATTGAGCCAAAGATGAAAGAGAAATACACTTATAAAAAAATCTATTTAAAAAAATATCTGTATATATGTTTATATTAATTTCCATAATTTATTGAAAAAAACTATACGTAGACTTCGACCACCCAATATCACACAGGCCAGGCAACTGTGAGAACAAGTGAAAGATACCCATCGAGTTGAGCGGATTTGCAGATAAACAACAACAAAAAATTGCACTTTGTGCCTCACGAGGCACTTCTCCATAGAGTGCATGCCAGTTATTTTTACCCCTCAGCCCATAGGGCTGTGGGGTCTTGTCGTTGCCATGTACGTACGTCTGTCCGTCCGTCCTAGCGTCCATCCGTCAGCATGTTCTTGTCCGCTGAATATCTGCAGATCTATGAAGTCGGGCCTGACCAAACTTTGGTGAGAGCTTCCTGAATGTTGACTGATGAAATGATTAGATTTACCGATGGCTATGATGATTTCATGATTTTTAATTTTTTTTTTTATTATTTATTGATGGCTCAGCTTTTGCACTGTTATCTATGCCCATCAACATGCTCTTGTCCGCTGAATATCTGCAGATCTATCAAGTCGGGCCTGACAAAACTTTGGTGAGAGCTTCCTGAAAGTTGACTGATGAAATGATTAGATTTTCAGATGGCTGTGATGATTTCATAATTTTTAATTTATTTTTTTATTATTATTTATTGATGGCTTAGCTTTTGCACTGTTATCTATGCCCATCGGGAACCCTTGGTTGCATGTTTCAGTGTGAATTTTAAAGGTTCCCTGATACAAGAAAGCCTGGTCCATTCAAGATTCTCATTCAATGAAGGACAACATTTTTCTTTAATTTTGCTATTAAATCATTCTATTCTACATCATATGATTTATCCTAAAACTTTTGCATCAACCATATTTGTGTCCACACATTCAACTGGTACAACATAATGCTTCAATTTTTGTCACCAAACATGTTACTGTACCTTGGAAATGATTTAAAACGAGTGATTAGGAGAACCCATTTTTAGCCTGACTCTGGGCAATTTTGAACCAGTTTGCATACCTGGAGCTTATGCCGCCCCCCCCCAATAAAATGATAAGGGTGGGCCTGTGTCAATCAGTGTGTTTACTTGTTATCACACTTGTGCAATGCATAAATTGCCCCTGATAGAGCTACACTTTCTTTCTCTCACGTGAAACCGAAGTCTGTTATATACAGTATCCAAGGATTTTTTGCAGGTTCCGATCCCAAACTCCCAGTTCCTTTTCTTAATTCATTTTTGAGGGTCCAATTTTTTTAAGTGAATTTCGGTGCAAAGAGCCTGTGATCAATCACAAAACAGAGGTTCATTAACTTGAAATTCAATACACAGCTATGCAATCAGATCGATATTGAGGCTCCCAGAAGCTTTTCTAGGAGTATTTCCTTCAGAAATCCTTTCAAATTGAACAACACCACCACTTTCGTTTTTTGTTTCATTTGAGTTTTGGGCGCCCATATGTTTTCCGAAACTAAATTGGCTCTAGATGCAGCCCTGATCCTACTTGACTAAAAAAAAACCGGCTGAGGGGTCCACGCACCTTTTAGGTGCTTGCCTGCAATTCATGTTCTAGACTACAACAGCAACTGTTTTTGCCTGTATCACAGTCCGAGCTTCCGATTACCCTTCAACCTTACCCAGACGACGGATAATTTTTGACAGATTGTCCGGCTAGGTTGTTGATCGGATTCACAGATCATGAATTCCACCGTGACGGAATCACTGTTGGGAAGACTTTTTCTTTATTCAAAGTCATGTACTCGGAAGTTCCGTGGTGATACCCATGTAGTTTCAAGTTTAGTTTGCTATTCTATATGACATCTGTTTACGGATCCATGAAAAATCTACAGATGATCCAGCATTTTCAGTAAATCATGCTTCGAAATGTTCGTGACGGAATCACCTGAAACGGACATGACTCTTGACTAGTGTTGCTTGTCTATTTTTTTGCTGCTCTGTTTCAATCTGACTATTCTTATATGACATCTCTTACTAACATACAGTACCCAAGGATGATAAGATTTTTTCATCGTGAGAAAAACGCGACTGGATCATCCCAGGGGTTAAATCTAGTCCGTGACGGAATCGACAAAAAATCGTGATGGAATCACGAGTGCACTTTTTAAATCTTATCGGTAAAAGTGCTTTATTAATTACACATTTTCTTCAAAAAAATATTCCTAGAGTGAATTTATCTCTTCTACTTAGAAAATTAAAACTCTGACCTCTTATTAGGTATACAGCTCCCGCCACATGCATATCTTTTCTGCAGATGTTTCAAAATAGTATAGTTTTCAGTAAAGTGCAATTTTTCTTCTTTGACAATTTAGAATTTCCCGAGTTCTTCATGTTAAAAAATTGTGGGAAAAATATTTCGCTATTAAAACACATCTTCTCTATTATTGGCTTGTTCCCGGGGATCATAGGAAGCGAATAGAACAAACAGCATGCTAATAGAGTCTACGACAGAATGTATTGTGGAGTGAATTTTATGCGAAAAAGGGCTGTTTAGCAATGTCCGCTTTTCCGTGGAATTCATGAGCGCACGATTGAAGTATCATGGGAAGATATATATTTCCAGTCGCTATCTCCCCCCCCCCCCCATCTTCAAACAAAAGGAAAAGAAAAAGCCGAGAGAGCGCCTCGTGAGGCAGAGTTATTTTTCTAGACTACAACAACAACAGTTTTTGCCTGTATCACAGTTCGAGCTTCCGATGACCCTTCAACCGTACCCAGACGACGGATAATTTTTGACAGATTATCCGGCTAGGTCTGTAGGTTGTTGATCGGATTCACAGATAACGATTGAAGCATGGGAAGATATATTTTTTCAGTCGCTATCTCCCCAACCCTCACCCCCCAACTAAAAAAAAAAGAAAAGAAAAAGCCGAGAGAGTTCTTCGGAGTTTTACGTTTTTGACCTCTGACTTTGAATTTGACTTCTCACTTCCGACTCGCATCCTGGTGAATGACACTCGTCCTTTATCTTTTTGCCGATTCAGAGATTCTCGAGGAAGTTTCCAATTATACTATCTGGAATGCGAGTTTTTCTTTCGTGAAAATTTACTTTTTATGAAAGCGCAGGTTTGTCTTCGTCGCATACCGGCCATCTGTACCAGCGCGAAGCTATAAGTACACGCGCGAATTTAGTACCCTCGAATAAAGAGACCCGGTGGAAGCGTTGCAAAGGATACACACCTTTTGTGACGTAAGCATTCATTTGTGTCCAGAAACTTTTCAAAATTTCGTCGGGAACCATGGCAATCCCTATTGGAAATCACACGAGTCGTGGGTTCCCCATATGACAATTATTTGGCGGGAGATTTCACGTTGCGCTCCTAGACCTCCGTCTGATCGATGGAGGTAAAAAGAAAGTCTTCCCAACTGTCCCAGTGGACACATGTTGATGTTGAGGGTTGAACATACGAAGCAGCAATAAGAATCTGACTGGACGATCACAACCGGTAATGATTTCCCTTAAACATACCAAAGAAAGGCAGTCCTATAATGAGGGAAGTTGCACACGTTACGCTAACCATGTGTTACCCAATTAATTTCCGCCCAACAAGACACTACAGTAGGTGTTCCTCCAACCTTGACTCAACCAAAATAGTTGAATTTTGCTCTTTCAAAGTATCTTGACATTATTTCTCACAAATATAATTGAACTATCTTTCTGATGAGGGGTAAATAAATGTTCTGTCAGTAATGCAAGTGAGTGAACCAATAGTCGACCAATGCGTTCTCCGATTAGTTTAACATGGAGAAGGGATTTGCTACTACTATGTTAAACTTGAATTTTGCTATAATTTTGCAAAATCATATGTTAATATGTTACTATGTTAATTTGCACCATCGGGAAGGTGATATTTGCTACAAACTTTGCAGGGGTAAATGTTTGGGGGGGGGGGATACCTATATTTATTTAGCTATACATGTGTAGCAGTATATAATAGGTTTGTACACCAAACCATAACAAATTTTTGGTCCGCTGAAGAGGCACGAGCTGCGATGCCCGTGCCCATCACGCATGTGTGAGAGTTTCTTTGTACAGGATTCTACATGTACAAGGCAGTATTTACATAAGTTAAACGTAACACAACTTCAAATAGAACGAACAAAATCAAAGTATATCGGTAGTTTAGGTTGTATTTTCCTTCAGCGATGGACGACTTGGCCGTAACGTATATTTAGCCAGTAAAAAGAAAATGACCACAGCATTCACCAAAACAGAAGAGGATTACCCGAATATAACATTTGACTTATCAATAATGGCGATTGGCCTGACCCGACCGAGGCCATGTGCATGGAGTCCGCCATGTCTGACGGGAGGCTATATTTAGGTCACCCGGGATGTGACGTAGGCTACCTGCTTCGAGTGCATAGGAACTATCCTCGACCGGTGGTGGAGAGCTCGGCTGTTTCAAGCGTGTTTTGATTGTGTTGCGTGTCTCCAGCAAGTGTTTACTGACCTGAAACGTTCGATGAACTACTCACTACTTTCGTCGACATCGGAGCGTTTTGGTTCAAACTGGTAACCCTGTCTCTTCGTCAGAACTTGAAGTCAGGCTAGCCTCCTCGTGCGTCGCTATGTTTACATGCTTTCTGCGCTTTCTAACTCCACGAATAAAGAGCTCCAAGGTGATACAACGTCACTGCTCTGAGTGAGATAGCCAGCATGGCGGCAGCCGGGGAACAATAATACAACGGAGATAATTTCGTTCGTACTTGGTGCAAAAAAATCCCCAAAAATATTTGTTGCTGCTATTTCAGTATTTTAATGTAGCTCTTTCCCACAGAGTGCATGTTGCCTCAGCCTTTACGTTCACTTTAAAACAAGTGATTAGGAGAGCCCATTTTAGCCTGACTCTGTGCAGTTTTGAACCAGTTTGCATACCTGGAGCTTATGCTCCCCCCCCCACCCCCATAATGATAATGGTGGGCCTGTGTCAGTGTGTTTCTATGCCATTAACTTATCACACTTGTGCAATGCATAAATTGCCACTGATAAAGCTACACTTTCTTGCATGCTGTAATCCCAGCACACCACTCGCGTGAAAACGAAGTCTATTATATACATTACAGAAACCACACAAACTGTATCCGCAAGGCTGTATCCAGGGATTTTTTGCTGGTTCCGATCCCAAACTCCCAGTTCCTTTTCGTAATTCATTATTGAGGGTCCAATTTTTTTAGTGAATTTCGGCGCGAAGACCCTGTGATTAATCACAAAACAGAGGTTTATTAACATGAAATTCAATACCCAGCTATGCAATGGGATCGATAGAGGCTTCCAGAAGCGTTTTCTAGGAGTATTTTCTTCAGAATCCTTTCAAATTGAACAACAACAACAACAGTTTCGTTTTTTGTTTCATTCGAGTTTTGGGCACCCATATGTTTTCCGGAACTAAATTGGCTCTAGATGCAGCCCTGATCCTACTTGGCAAAAAAAAAAACAGGCTGAGGGGTCCACGCACCTTTTAGGTGCTTGCCTGCAATTCATGTTTTTCTTTGCACTGCAGGGGTTCACTGCATGAGAGAATGGGGAACCCCATTCCCCATGCATGAGAGAATGGGAAACCCCAATGGCACTGCAGGGGTTCACTGCATGAGAGAATGGGGAACCACGTTTGTTTTGCTTCATTTGTATGAATTGTTTTTCTTCTAAATTCCAATAGGTGGTTTGTTCTGGTTACGGGCATGGATTTGTATCCCGTTTTGACCTGTCATGCCTGTGTGATATCCAGGTCCCCTTAGGTCAAATTCGAATAAATAAAATAAAATATTAACTGATTTATGCTGCAGATATTGAAATGAGACTGGACTCGGGTAGACCAGTTCGTGTTGATGACTGGACTCTCTCTCGTTCTGCTAATGGGGAGGTGAGAGGTATAAATGGAGAGGAGCAGCTTCAACAGACATCACTGAACCAACACCTCTTGGACCTATCACAATGTGCACCAGACAGGTGGGTAAAACTTTGTTATTCACTTATCACTGCATTCATGTTGAGGCTTATTAAAATAACTGATTCTTTGCTGAGCCTGTCTAGCATGTCTAGTTGAGTTATCAGACAAGCCCACCCGAATGTTGTATAAAATTAGAATTTTCAGCTTGCCCCTCCGGTAACTGATTTGTTAAAACTTGTTTGTCCATAGCAGCATTTGTCCCTACCAACATGTTATGTGTTGACAACAGATGCTTATGGAGAGAAAATGGGTTTGTCCGAAGACAGGTGAATTGCCTGTGCCAATTCAAGGTTGCCTTGGGCAGCCGGGCTGGTTTTATTTTGACTCTTGGGTATTGTTTGTCAGTCTGAACTGGGTTTCGTCTGTTTTCAAGTCCATCTATTCACTGTTCTATTCTTGTTGAGTGTTGCATTATAATTGTTTCAAGTGTGTAACTGTTGACAGTGCACCAAAATGCAGATAAGACTACTTTTTGTGTGCTACTATGGGTGATGGGTCATAAAAATAAAACTGACCACAACAAAAATCCTCATTTTATTAGGACACCCAAACAGGGCCTAGAAAAGTTAAGGAAAGTATTGAAATTTGTACTAAATATGTCGATTTTGATTATAGTGAAAACAATTTGGCAATGTTGTGTCCCATCTTTGATAAATTCAAGCTTGAAGTTGGGTTTTTCCAGCCGAAGTTCTTCCAGCGAGAGCGACTTGTGATGTAACAGGTGTAAGACAGTGTGGGCATTGTAGTGCTCAGCATGCAAACTCATTATGACAAGCTCCCATTTCGCTGAAAATTCAAGTGATAGGGACTAATATATGGGTTCAAATTTTAAGGATCATATGATAAACTACCAAATCATACATTTAGCTATCGCAGTATGGATGAAATTTCAGGAATAGTCCATACATACATGACATATGTAACAATATTGTCATATCAATTTGGATCCATGAAAATCCAATGCTAACCGGAGAAGGCCCTCTCGAATGCTCAACCAAATTCTTGCTGGAGTATAGGTGGACAGTGTACCGAGGCAAATATCATATCAATTATGAGCATGGAATGGAAGATTTACCACTAATTAAACTGCCGGGTGGTGAAGTGCAGGCTGGTTGTGGAGAAAAAATAAATGTGTTCTGCTCACCTGGGAAGGGAAGGCTTTTAACTCCGGCCATGTATTGCCGATCACTGTACTTCGTCTTACTGCTTTGTCTTAATAAGTCCAGTAACTAATGAGGTTTTAGGGAAAACGAGCGAAAGAGCTAGACTATGAAACCGAAATGGCTGAAAAATTTAATTCTGACCCTGTCAGAAAAAAGCAAATTCTACAACAATGTCGTCTTCTATCTCCAGGTGTAATGCATAAGCAAAGTCACTCCGAATAAAGTTAACAAACGCATATTGACAGTCTCAATATTTCGACAAAGTTATATTTGTCATCATCAGGAGAAATGTGGCATTTTCATACATAGCTACAGGATATATACAGTTGCTGAGAAGATAACATGCTGAGCGGTTACAGTGGAAGGGTAATTGGCTAGACAGAGAATACACTAACATTCCCTGACGGGTGTCAGTGCAATCAGTTGTTGTTTTAGATACAGGTAGGTGGTCAACAGACTTTGGGATTAAAAGAACGATGAATGATTACTGACAAATAGCACAACCATAGAAAAACGGTTAACAGTTAAGATAAACAGTTTAAACAGTTTAACAGCACACATTTGTCGAAATGATCATCTGGCATTATCTGAATAACTGAAGTTCTTTAGCGGCTCTAACCCCAGTATTTAACTCTGGACAATTACGGCGAATGGCCAATGATTCCTTGAGCAATAAATCATTCCAGTGATCTACGGAATCTACAACCCTGGGGTTATTTAGAACAAATTGAGAAAGAGAAGAGTCAGGCGGATTATCAAGTCTATTGGGAAGATCAAGCAGATCTTTACAATACTGAAAGTCTTCGCAGGCATAAACATGAGAATAAATTTCACTATTTCCTGTTGTGTGTTCAGTGAGACGTGTGTTCAGTGACATCGCTCTGTTTTTCCAATATAAGATTGGTTACATTCTGGACAGGTAAATTTATAAACGACATCACTTTTATACATAAGAGGGGTTCTGTCCTTGTTATTGATAATAGGACTAATTTTGGTCGTCTTCCAGTGCACAATTATAATTGCCAGTTTGGTAAGGAACCGCTTGATCTTCTTTATGTATCTCTGGATGATTCGCTCCCCTTCGGGTCCAACATATGGGAATTTTAGCCAGATTTTGGGAATGTCATTTTTCTGTTTCGGGGTAGGCATTGTTTGAAGTGCATCTTTGAACCTTTTAATGAGGCAAGAGGAAATTGAACGCGAGAAGCCGTTCCAGGAGAGAAATGTTCTGATAACAGCCAGTTCTCTACTGAATAATGCTATTGTGCTGCAAATTTTATGAGCTCTAGTGACAAGAGCTCTTATCCAAGCGGTTTTAGTCTTCCATGGTTCAAAACTGTCAAAATGAATGTATTGTTCGGTGTTGGTAGATTTCCTGTATATTGTTGTAGATAGTCCTTGGTTGATCTTGATATCGAGAAAGTCTACGTCAGTGAAGTCCAGGAATTCCTCGTACAACGAAATCTTTCAACGACATCTTATAAGAACATCAAATAAAAAATCACAGGTCTGTCCTCTATCTATCAATTGTGTCTATAGCCCAGTAAATCCGAGCACCTGACTATGTGTTTTCACATAAAATAGAATATAATTTAGAGAAATAAATTCTTGGCTGTTCTTAGCAATTTTAAACTCTGCTTCCTTTTTGTAAATTTGCAGAAATGTTCATCTTAAATAAGTAAAAAGTTGGAGCCACACAAGAAATTATTATGTCATTATGGAGACATCTGGTGTTTGTGCTGTCTGTCTGTCAGTCTGTACGTCTGTCTGTCCCCTTTCCTTGTCTGCAAGATATCTGAGAACTACTGGACGGAAATTCAGCAGACTTGGATGGAAGCTTTATTCGGATAGCCCCATCATTTGATTTGGTTTTAGTGTGTGTGTGAGCGTTCATCCGTGTCCGGTGTCTGTCCATCTACTTGTACATGTATATACAAGCCTTGTCTGCAAGATATCTGAAGAACTACATTTACTTGACGGAATTTCACCAAACTTGGAAGGAAGCTTCACTGGGATAGGCCCCTCATCTGACTACGTTTTGGTGTGTGAATTCATCCGTGTCCGTTGTCTGTCCATCTACTTGTACATGTATATACAGACCCTGTCTGCAAGATATCTGGAGAACTACTGGACAGAAGTTGCTGGATGCTTCCAGGGGCAGATACAGGCCTTATTAAAGCATTTCCACAAAGTGGATGCTCTTATGTTTTCATGAGAAACGGATCCGCCGCCGCCGCCGAGACTTTAAACATGAATATCTCTGAAACCGTTAAATATTTTCGGGTCAGACTTGGTGTGCTATCTCCTTAGGCCTGGGAAATTTGTCTGGTTGTGTTTTGATACCCGCTGCTCACCACTAGGTGGCGTTGTAGTCAGAGCATAGGTAAAGCTTTCTCTGACGATTTCGTCTGAACGGCTTGTCTGATTTCTTTGAAATTTTATTACAATGGTCTTGAAGGATAGTCAATGTGCTGAAAAGGTTTTGGTGTAGCTGGCATAATTATAAAGACAAGTTTTTTGCGTCTCAAAAAAATAGTTTTTCGTGAAATGAAAATTCACCAATTCGCTTGGAGAAATATTTAAAAACTGTTCTATTCTAGGTTGCCAAGCATAAATATAGGATTGCCGACATGATAATTCCCTTTCGGTGCGAACCAAATTGCCATTTAAATGAAAAATCTCATTTATCTGACGTAACGTCAAAACCTCCATAACCATTATCATGATTAAAGTTTGTTCCATTGAACTCTTATGTGCCATCTCCCTAGGGCTTTAGATTCACCCACTTGTTTTTTGTGGCATTTGGTCGTCACTAGTTGGCGCTATAGACGTGAATGCAGGTAAACATGTGTAACATCATATCTTCTGAACAGTGTGTTTCATTTCCATGAAATTTGGGTATAATGATCTTGCAAGATAGGCAAAGAACTGACAAGATTTTGGTGGTGTTGGCGAATCATGGAGATGTATTTTCACGGGGCGATGTAGACCTGTAGGGTCTAATGGTCCTGTTCTAATACTGAGAGAAAACTTGAGAACAAGTAGTACCGTTTCCAGGGTGACTGGTTGTTTATTGAACTGCTTTAGGCTTTGAGAAGAAGAGCAGAAGAAAGGAGTCCTCAGGTTATTCAGCTGCTGCAGATAGTTTGGTCAACTATTTTGGCTAGAGTTTGTACCACCAGGTTTATATTAGTGAAGTTAAATATTTTCTGATATTCTTCTGTATGTTCAGATGTAATTTTCACAGAGTTTTTCTGTTTTAGAGCCTGAATACAATATGGATACCATTCTGGGGTTGCCGTAGAGAGTTTTCCTGAGAGGATGTCATAAATCTCTGTCTGATAAAAACTTTATCCAGTATACTTAATATATGCATAACAAACTAATTTAAGGGATACTTATCATATGTTGGCAAGGAATTCTAATTTTCTAGGCTCCCATTCATGCAAAGATTGTATTCACAGTACATTGTGTAACTTGAGGATTTATACACAAATCCCCTCCACCAGACCCTCTATATCAGGTGGCTGCAGACACACATGACCCGGGTCAATAGCTTGGTTCAACCTGTTTAAATATAATTGACCTACATGTACCGGGTTGAAGAATTTCTTAGCTCCATGATCCAGTAATTCAGTGTTTACTTCATCACTTGACTGTAACCTCCCAAACTGGGAGTGTACTGACAGCAGGAGGTACATGTATATATAAGATGATACCATGAGAGGACTCTTCCCATCTAATGATAAAGCTTTTACATTGTATCCCAATACTGATTTTTTTGTCATTTACTGCTGAAGGATATATGCTTTCTTTAATCCCCTATAAAGACATAATTTATCATATCATTAAGTCGGTTTCATAATAAATTAGGAATTTGTCCCATCTGTCACAATTTTTTTTTAACATATACATGTATCACATGTACAATTACACTAATTCACTAGAGATCTTTGTTGAAAGAATTGTGTGAGACTGGAAAAATTGTGTGGCTCTTCACCATGGGATGAAACATCAAAGAGTTAGTGGAATTATTCCAACAGCCTATTTCGACATTTAAATTGCCCCGTTTCAGTGCCTAAGGCTCTAGTTGCATCTAAGAATAAGATTTTGTTTTTACAAAAATGGAAATTTGCTTCTTAATCAGGGAAAAGTAATTCTATTTTGCTGAACATGAATGTAACATTCCCAGTGTTATAATTCACATCCCTTGTAGGGCCAAGAAAATTCACCAATTCGCTTGGAGAAATATTTAAAAACTGTTCTATTCTAGGTTGCCAAGCATAAATATAGGATTGCCGACATGATAATTCCCTTTCGGTGCAAACCAAATTGCCATTTAAATGAAAAATCTCATTTATTTGACTTGTCAAAACCTTCATAACCATTATCATGATTAAAGTTTTTTCCATTGAACTCTATGTGCCATCACCCTAGGGCTTTAGATTTCACCCACTTGTTTTTTGTGGCATTTGGTCATCACTAGTTGGCGCTATAGACGTGAATGCAGGTAAACATGTGTAACATCATATCTTCTTAACAATGTTTTTGATTTCCATGAAATTTGCGTATAATGATCTTGCAAGATAGGCAAAGAACTGACAAGATTTTGGTGGTGTTGGCGAATCATGGAGATGCATTTTTGCATCTCAAAATAAGATTTTGTTTTTACAAAACTGGAAATTTGCTTCTTAAATAGGGAAAAGTAATTCTATTTTGCTGAACATGAATGTAACATTCCCAGTGTTATAATTCACATCCCTTGTAGGGCCAATATTTTTTTAAATATGTGAAATTCTCATGACTTGAGTCCAATATCTACATTCCCCAGGCCACATCTGAGGAGTTTGCTTCATCATGTAGGTTCGTGATATTGCTCATCATTGGATGGCACTATAGACTGTAAACTTATATAGCACAATTTATCGGTATTTCATCTGTTCATGAAGTTTATTAATATTGTCAGACGGACGAAGGATTTCAAAGGACTGAAAGTTTTTTTGTTTTTGTTTTTTTGATTGAAATTGAAGGTCACCTCTCATACGAATTTTGCAGCCCATCAACATAAGGCCCCATAAAAAAAATGCCTTCTTTCCCATCACTGAAAGTCGGACGGGCGGTCCTTTTTTATTTTTTATTTTCGGAAGGGCATGGGAATGGTTCAGTTCATTCAAGAATCCACTGATATTAAGATAGTGATTGTCTAATTGGGTCCGAAAATGGTATATATACAATTAATTTTAAAGTTTCATTTTGTACACGGTCTCATTATAGAGATTGAATACATTGGATAAATCGACAGAAATCCCATGGCGTTTGTATTTCCATTCTCATCTCCTGCAAGGTGCTATATGTGAGGTCATCTCATTCCGATTTCGTAGTAGCAAACTCTCCATTCCTGTGCAGGTAGACAGAACTCAAAAGATGGCATATTGATAAAATCTGGAATCATTGTGATTTGAAAGCAAAACTTTGGGTGTTTTATTCCAGCAGGAAACAATAGGCTGAGCTATTCTCGCGAAATGGAGAACATGACGATCATGACTTGACGATCATGAATATGACTTTAGGCAGTCAAACCACAAAATCCACTATAGGCATGAAACTATATCACGGAGGAATAGAACAATGTAAGATCTTCAACGGAAAATAAATATCAACTATACATTTATACCGTGAAAATGCTGCAGATGTTGTGTTCCTGTATCACTACAATACATTTATATACGACTAGAAATTTATACAAAAACAGAACGACACGAGATTCCAACCATAAAATTGCAAACAGTGCGACAATATCACGGACATGTCGCCTTGATTACAGCAAAGATACTTGTCATTGAAAGACCTTCAACGAGGTCCAATTACAGATCAAAAAGTAACAGAATTATTATCACAATCTTGGAAAGGACGAATAGATAAACATCTTTAGTATCTCCACACACAAAACAGTCAAGTAAGAAGTCTCGATGCAGGACAGTGACACCCAATGGTGCACAGAAGAAACATCAAGTTGCTGGCAAGGCGCCGGTAATCACACAAGGTACGACTGTCGCGTATAAAATCTTGACATCACCCTAGCTTTGCAGGCGAAGCCGATATATGACATCACTACGGGTGTATATATACACCCGTAGTGATGTCATATATTGGCTTCGCCTGCAAAGCTAGACATCACCCCAGCTCCTATGCCACAACAAGCATTCGTAGCGCGCCACAACAGTCGCTGGTGCAAACCAGTCAGTTCAGCCTCATTTTCATACCAAAAGAAACACCAACAAGGAAGGTGAGAGAAAATAAAAAATAAAAAATAAATCGGGGCGGGCGGAAAAATCGGGGCGGGCGGTGATGGGAAACAAGGCATTTTTTTTATGGGGCCTAATGCTTAATTTATATCTCATTATACATTCTTTTTTACAATTACTAATTTTATTAACATTATGGTTTAAAAATGGATTGAAAGGACATTGGTGCTGTTAGCGCTGGCATATACATGTGGCATAGGGCATAGTCCGCTAAATATATCTAAATCTAGGCTACATCAACCCCTGCTTACACACATAACTAAAATGCAGTATGTTGCCATCAGTGTATAGTCAGTATGGAGCATTGCAAGGATTCAAGTGGGCTTGAAGTCGGGCCATTTTGGTCAAATAGACACACTGTAACACTGATATTCTGCTTTACCTTTAAATCAGGCTTCATATTGCAGGCCTGTATGTTGACCATTCAGTTAATAAAACCTCTAATGGTTGACTTATTGTATAATGCACTTTACATAAGTGGACTAGTAGATTGCTTGTGTCAACAAAGTAAACACTTCATTTCCGAATCAGTGCTTCAAAGATTTTTGAAATGGAACTTAAATACCTGCTATATGGCACATCCCACCTGGGAAATTTTTTCATGTATATCTAATTGAAGTAATCCATTGGAACCACTGATGATTTTCCAATAATAGAGAAGAAAAACAACTCCAAGTAGGGATGACAATTTCATTCTGTATATTTCGCTATTAGTTATAGCATCTTCAGCAGTGAATAAAGTTACAAACAGCTCTATACACACAGTATATATACAAGGCATAATGTGATCTTAGCCAATACACATTTATGAATAGGTAAGCCAGTAAATTATGTCCGTCAGGTTGGACTGCTATTAAAATGCTGTCATTTTCAGAAATTGTTAAATGTTAAGCGATAACCAGTGACAGCGATTTACAAATGGTGTGATTCAGGTGATACATGTACAATACACACTCTAATTGGTGAAAACAATACATAATCTGCTTATCTGGCAAGAACTAAGTAAACTGTGCATAAATGAATAAAGTATGGTGATATAGTGAGTATGTACCTACATTGAATATTTCTACATGTCCTGAAGTTTGGATAAGGACTGTCATTTTAAGATAATATAGGTATAATTTTCTTGGCAATCCACATCAGAGTTGATGGAAACCTACAAATGCTGTAACTCGCATGTTTCATAATTGTATATTGCCATGCGAGTTACAGCATGTGTGGAGTGTGTATTGTAACACCTGAATCACACCATTTGTAGATCACTGTCAGGTTATCGCTTAATATTTTACAATTTCTGAAAAGGGCGGCATTTTAATATCCGTCCAACCTGACTGACATAATTCACTGGCTTACCTATTCATAAATGTGTATTGGCTAAGATCACATTATGCCTTGTATACATACTGTGCCTATGAAGCTGTTTGTAACTGTGTTAACTGCTTAAGATGCTAGAACTAATAGCGAAATACACAGAATAAAATTGTGTATTGTCTTACTGATTAAAAAAAGTTTTTACACCTCGAGCCGATGCTCTAGGAAGCCTAATTGGACAGCAAGAAGATTGGCAATTTTCTGAACAAAACATATGGAAGAATTAATTGCCGAAAAGAACAACAAAAAAGCTTTCATGAAGAAGAGGGGTACCCTGGCAGACCTCGACACTTAGCTAATATATATGGCGTAGAAATATATTATAGGATCACCTTATGATGTTATTCATGATGTTTTTTATCAGTATTTGTATGCAAGGAAACGACCTATATATAACACATTAAAATACCACACTACAACTTTCCATATTACAGACATCAAAAAGTTTCAAATCAACAAAAGGGTACTTATTTATTCTTCTCACAACCATTTTCCTCTCTGTCACGTGAGGATGTGGCGGAGAATGTAAAATCACGACACCTAATGTAAGAATAAATGCCCAATGGTTCGTCCAGGGTTTAAAAAAAAAAAAATTGTGATCCGTACTCGGAGTTGCTTTTCTTCTCTATAATTAAGTAAAATGGTGTGTTCTGGTGCATTTTGACGAATATTTAGACTTCGGAGATGATATTTAATGATGCCCCAAAATGAACTGAATTTTCCGTGTCATCTGTCTGTCTGATCAGAAGCCTAATTAATGAAATTGACTGACATTCACCTTTTTATCGAGGTCAAATTTAGTATTAATAATAGCAAAAATTTTTAGAGGAAGGAAATTCATCATACTTGTGCAATTGCTGACTGACTAGAAGCCTATCCTAGTTGACTGAACCTATTTTCTCAAGGTTATATACTTTATGTTATGATATAACATGAAATATAGCTAGGCATTCTAAATTGATACCACATATGCAACTGATGATGGACCTGAAGTCTATGAATAGGACTGACATTGACCTATTTTCTCAAGATCAAAAACTGTATGTTAAGTCACATGTTAACTGCCAACATACAGTCCAAATCTAACATTGTCATCATTTTGTTGTGGCTGTGGTTGTCTTTCAGAACAATCTAGCGAATTTTGCATGTGTTCCAACAGCCTCAGCTTTCAACAGCAAGTTAAAACCATGCTGTATCGGCTGAGCTGTTGAAACCCCCTTCATTTCCTAGCTCTGGCATACTGCATCACTGTCTAAATATGGGTACCATGACAGAGTGATAGATCACACAGCCAGTGAAGATTCCTGATTTACATTGAATGCTGTTATTGCCTAAGTAGTATTAGCAGCATTTTACAACAATAACAATTCGCTGACTTACAGTGAAAAATTATAGTGAAAGGTATTTATTTTTTGCTGTTTTTGTCCTCCGCCACGAAGTGGTGGGAGGACTTGGAAATGCTAGCCGTCCGTCCGTCCGTCCGTCCGTCCTTCCGTCCGTCCCTCCGTCCGGCCTTCCGTCCGTCCCACATCTTGTGAACGCGATATCTTGAGAACAATTCGACCAATCGACTTCAAACTTGAGAAGGTGCTTCACATCAGTTAGACGGCCATTGGTATTGATTTTCACGGAGGTACGTAATCCAAGATGGCCGCCATCGACCATATTGGATTCTGTCCGTCCCACATCTTGTGAACGCGATATCTCAAGAACAATTTGACCGATTGACTTCAAACTTGAGAAGGTGCCGTCCGTCCTTCCGTCCGTCCGTCCCACATCTTGTGAACGCGATATCTTGAGAACAATTCGACCAATCGACTTCAAACTTGAGAAGGTGCTTCACATCAGTTAGACGGCCATTGGTATTGATTTTCACTGAGGTACGTAATCCAAGATGGCTGCCATTGACCATATTGGATTCTGTCCATCACACATTTTGTGAACGCGATATCTTGAGAACAATTCGACCAATTGACTTCAACTTGAGAATGGGGCTTCGCATCAGTTCGACGGCCATTGGTATTGATTTTCACTGAGGTACGTAATCCAAGATGGCCGCCATCGACCATATTGGATTCTGCTCGTCCCACATCTTGTGAACGCGATATCTCAAGAACATTTCCACCAATCAACTTCAAGCTTGGGAATGTTCTTCACATCAGTCAGATGGCCATTGGTATTGATTTTCACTGAGGTACGTAATCCAAGATGGCTGCCATTGACCATATTGGATTCCATCCGTCCCAGATCTTGTGAACACGATATCTCGAGAACAATTCAACTAATCGACTTCAAAGTTGGGAAGGTTCTTCACATCAGTTAGACGGCCATTGGTATTTATTTTCACTGAGGTACGTAATCCAAGATGGCTGCCATTGACCATATTGGATTCTGTCCATCCCACATCT